>CM056449.1:165000-245000 GCA_029783895.1 Triplophysa bombifrons | reverse complement strand
ATTGATATACAATAAAAATCCTTTAACGTACGCCACTAGATGACCTCAATACATATACATTATATGGATTGTTTGTTTGTTATATAATTATTCAGGTAAAATAACAGACTATAAATATCTTAAATAAAAATCATTGATATATGGTGACCAATATGCGATGGGTTAGTTTATTACAAGTCACTTAAACGTGTCTGCAGGATGAATAAATGTCCACGTGAAGTACTCATGAGCTCCAGACTGAACAAATAAACACAAAACTATTCAAAAAGAAGAAACAAGCACTACAAATCCTAAATATTATTCGAAAGTATAATGAGTTTGTCTCAAATCATAATGTGCTGAAATGATTCTCAAAGGACCCGGATGGTCTACTGTTACCGGAAAAATTCCAAATGTGATTCTATGGACACTATTACCCACAACTCACCGCGAGAGGGCGGAGTTTAGTGACGCTACACCGCATCAATACAATTAAATAAAAGATGTTTCGCTAAATTAATAAATGTAAGTATAAAATGAGCATTAAATACAAAATAATAATTGAATAAATACTTAAATCCAAGGAAGAGCTGTTCTTTGATGTTCAGTGATCACATTGTCGCCTAGGCAACAACGGCCACTTCCGTTATCGTTAGTATGTGTTGCTACGCACTAAATTCTATATACTTTCCATAACAAATCTGTACATCCTATAAGGGCACAGTCTCTGTAGGTGAATCGGGGCGCTGCAGAAGTCTTTGAGATGATTTGTTTCTAACAGAAGTACGTCGACACTATAGGGACAACTGCACACATGTCATGACTCATGTTGCTTTGAAAGACATAAAACAACAGCATCCTGAGAAGTCAATAACAATAAAACACTTAATCCGTCTGAACTGAATGTGTTTTACTCTAGACTTCTCATTTTACAGTTTCCATCTCTGCGTTCACACTATTAATACTCGGCCTGTCAGCACGCTGTGGAATCCCTGCGTGTGTGATCATCTGCCTGCTTATGACCGACCGGGTGTTTGATGATGGATGTGCTGACTGACACGTTAAACCCGTCGTGTGGGTTTAACAGCACTGAGTCTGTGCTTTCCACAGCGGGAGGGAGATGGAAAATTGTCAGACATTTGATGATGACGTTAAAAGTTTTCTGCTCCCTGTTTCAGCTTGTGGGTCAAAGTTGAAGACTTTAGGACGTGGTTAATGGGGTCAGAAATGAGATTAGGGGAATCTGGGCATTCAGCGATCCTCACATGTCTGCCCTGTGTTGACTGCTGGGAATGCTTTTATAAAGTAGTTACTCTATCTAATAAACCAGTACATCACCTACTGGACTGCCTGCAATTCAACCTCATTTAAACAAAAAACATTTCGTGGTCATAACAGAAATGTGCTTAATATAACTGGAATGTGCCTGTCACAGCGCACAACATCTTGCAGTCGGTTTGAAATGTGACCTACACATTTTTTCTTTAGATTCAGCTCTGCAGGATGCGGTTTAATGTAGTTGTTGTTTTATGCAAATGGTCTGTTTACAATGATTGCTTTGTTTGTTTGTGTGTGTGTCTTGAAAAGGTTTTAAAGATGGAAGCTGAACCTGAGCAGGTGGAAGAGACTAAAGAGGTGATGGAGGTCACAGAAGCATCTTCACAGGAAGACTCTGTATCTGATAGCAAATCCAGGTGGGTCACATGATCAAAGCCACTGCTGTCAAATGATGTCATTGTGTTCCCCGTACCTCTGTCCTCATCTTGGCCATGAGATTTCGATCTGCTTGTGTATTTCTCTCCACAGGGGTCGTGGAACTAAGAGTCGTGGCAGAGTTGGACGGATGGGCCGAGGAGGTCGTGGCGGGCGAGGAATGATGATGAAAGGGTTCAGACCGCAGGGTCACATGAGGGGCAGAGGCCGTGACGGCTTTACAAATGGATTTGGGCCCATGAGGTTTTGTGACATGTTCTTGCTCATTTCTTCAGTCTGTTTATATTTCTTCAGGGAATCTGAGTTTGTCAGAGAGTAATGGTTTCTCACGAAATCCCACAATGCATCTCTCTTTGTAGGCGGGGCATGGGTAGAACAAGGCCTTATCCGGACATGCGTGGGCGAAGAGGCGGTCCAATGGGAATGTACTTGGGTCCGCCCCCTCCTCCACCGCCCCCACCCATGCACATGAGAGGACCTCCACCTCCAATGCACAGGTATGTAGAGCTCATGTCACACTATTTTATGTATTGACATGAAACGTTATATCTAAAACAGCACGACATTGTTAATGTCAGAAAGTCTGGCGTCTATCATTACAGACATGGCCCGCATGGCCCACCTCCCCCTCCACCGCCGGGACACCCGGGTTTCAGAGGGCGGCCTCCACACCCGAGGGGGCGGAACATGATGCCTCCCGGCCCTCCGCGATTTTTCCATCCCCGAGGGTAAGAAAACACACACCAATTTTCTACTTTTCTGACGCGTTCTTTCACAAACACACATTTCAAGAATGTCTTGGTGCAGCGTTCTTGGTGCCGTCATTAAAGCGTAGAGCACACTCAATTATTGGCCTACTAAGGTTACTGCATGACACGCTGTTATAACTGAACTGTATTTCTGACTCTGCAATGCAAAATTAGCAGTTAGGATTTCGGCCCCTTCATTGAGCACATCAGCCCAATCCAAATGTGTGATTTTATCCTTTCATGCAGCTACCACAACGGATCGGCCCCTCCTCTGCCCCGCCCGCCTCCAGGCAGGGGCCAGCGCTGGCCGGGGCCCCCTGGTGGCCGGAGGTTTTAACAGTTAAAATCTCGTGCTCCGTAGCGTTAATGGCCACCAAATTTTTTTTGTCCAAACAGACTCGCAGGTCCTTTTGCTGTAAAAACACACTACATCATTCTGTTACTGTATCTGAGGAGAAAGCCCCGAAACATTTAAAAGCGCTCTCACTCTTTTGTACTGAAAGAAACATGTTCTTTAAGTTGATTTTAAGTGTATTTTACTCCTAAGTGTCGTCCAGTGTGCGTGGTGCTATTCCTGTGAGCCTTAAACAATCGTTTTCCTTTATTTGAAGAAAGTAAAGTGCATTTTAGTGAAGGAAAAGTTAAGAAAGACTAAACGAGTGACTGAACGTCTACCGTCATTCCTCAGTATTTATGTCTCTTGATATATCTGTACTCCTTGGACCTTTGTTTAAATGACGTCAGTCCGCTGACATTAACAAAACACTTCATTCACCCCCTTATATGTTTTGACGCATGTGTAGTGCTCATAAATTAATGATTTAATATCATAAATGTGCAGCTACTTGAATTCTACTTTAAAGTGAAAGTATTGCTGTTTGTGTTCAATGACATTCTGTTACAACCACAGTTACATGGATTTATTACATGACAGTAGAGTAGCGCTACAGTTTATACCTCTTGAAATGAATATTTCCTTGCTTTTCTATTTCAAAGCCAGCTCTGACAGTATTTGATTTAAAATAGTAAAGATAAGTGTTCTGAAGTGTTCTGGCACATTCACGTGTTGTAACTGATAAAGTCATGTGAATTTGTGGATGTAAATTGACAAGATAACAGCTTTTGACTTAGTTTTGAAAACAAAACAAAAACAAAATAAAGTTAAGATCAAATGACCTCTCTTTTTATTGTCTATTCAAACGTAAAATGTAATGAACTGCACATCTCTGAAGAAGAAAAAATGGACAGCCATATGAAGTACGTATGTATTTTTAGTATTTACATGAGCACAGATATATTTGATAATCATTGACACAAGAACAGTCATGACTGATGAATGTTGATGATTTGAATTAAACGTTTCTAATACTAGATTACTGCACATCTACATCATGTTTATAATATATAGTCTTCCATCAAAGAAAGTTTAGCATATATTTTTCTAATTAAAGTGGAGTGAAGTTGTGTGGAGGGCTGAAATTAAACCAGATCAAACCAAGTCCAAGGATGTACTGAATATAGTCTGACCGGCCTGTCTCCCAGAAGCGGCTTCTGATGATTCTAATGTTTAATCTTTTGAATCAAAGTTCAGATTCACATGAAATAAATTAATTTCATTACAGTGATGGGTTTGTTCTCTTGGTAATTATAATGGAACGCTAGATTAAGAGGAATAATCTGGTTTGATTTATTATAGTATTAAGATCAGTGTTGGAATGGATATTTAAAATTCATTGGAAATCTATGTTCTGTTTCTTTTTCTTTTTTAATATGATCATTTTCTCAATGCTATAAATCACACTGACATTTCACTGAAACAGACTACACATCAAATGTTTGGACACATTTTTGTTTCTCATGCTATTAAAAAATCTTTAATCGAAAGGCTAATGCTAAAACTCTTGAAACTATTTCATTGAAAATATAAAGTGTACATATCACTTTCTTAACAAGACATTTCTTTCATGTGTGGAGTCTAGTAGGCCTATAAGGATTAGCAGCCGCACAAGGTGTCTCTCAGTAAATCATCTCAGGATGTGTTTCATGAAGCAGACGTGAAAGATTGAGCAGTGATTGTGTGCAGACCTCTGATCTAGACACAGCGTGACTTTGAAGATGCTTGAATATAATTTTCACATTCTAGAAGGAAAGATAAATTTGAATTGTTTAAGCAAGGAAAAGCCCAAAATGAAAAAACAAGGAATGAGTAGGTGTGTCCAAACATTCATAAGACACGTGAGGTTCTTTCCCTCCATCTGTGTGTTCTTCTGATGGATCACTGCTGCACTTCTCCTCTGCTGTGCTCTCTGGACTGACTCTTGTTGTCTCCTGAAGGGGTTAGACACCCTTTTGGAGGGCAGCCGGATATGCAGGAGGCAGAACGCTCCCGTCTGCTCACCTCGCTGATGTCACTCACCTCTTTCTCTCACAAGGTGAGTGTCTCTGTGTGTTTATCTAAACTGGATTGAGGGGCGCTACCAGTTAGTCTGTCTTCAGACTGGAGTTCTTCAGACGGCCACACTTGACAAACCTGTTACAGAATCTCAAGGCTGTTTATAGAGAACATGACCTGTGTGTTCTTCAACTTCATTCCCAACGTAAAGAGAAGTGTGCAGGTGCATGTTTCAGTTCCTCAAGTACAAAAGAGACCTTCATGGGGGTTGAGAGTTTGTCTAGTAGGTTCTGCAAGTGTGCCGTCTGAGGAATCCAAAATGCTGCATTGATTTAAACTGCCATAAAGGTGAACAGGTGTGGGGTAAATAAGTGGGAGTCTGATTTTTCAAAGGTTCATTTGTTATGAATTGAAGTCACAAAAAATCCACCCTCACTGACTTTGAAATGCTGTTGCTATGTTATATTGCAGTTTCATTCTGGAGGGCAGAACTGTAAATTATGACTGCTTTAAACATTTGACTTTTCCAGTAGTTACAGATGTATAACCCCATGTGACCACAAGCTCTGATCCTCCCTGTTATAAGTGGATGCTCTGCTATTTTGTTTCATTTAATGTGAGGAAGTGAGAGAACGTGTGGGTCATTTGACTGCTTGAGTTCAGAGGAATCGGTCATTTTATTGGTGCAGCAGGACTGCGCAGATGCAGACAGAACCACAGGAGCAGATGCATTGCTGAAGCCAGAACGTAAGTGACGCATTCTTCTGTTTGATTCGTTCATACGAACAGCCGCTCCTTGTGTTTATTAAAGGGAAGACTTGGGTCATATGGGCTTGCTGTTTTTTCTTCTATACACATCGAGGATTTCTTCTGGTTTGATCTCTGCTAATAGGTGCTGTTGCCTGATATACTGTAATTGTTGAATATCTTGTAAAATAGCACAATGTGACGCACTGTATCACCAGCATTCTGCACCCTCAAATAATGCTTCACATTAAAATAAGCAGTTAATGAAATCTGGCAGATGTCATTTGCATATTGAATTTTATTACAAGAAATGATTTCATCCATGCTTTTGACGTAAAATAAAAAGAGCAAAACCCATTCTGTGTTTATACAATTTTTAATGTATATGTTAGATGTATAAAAATGTATGTGTGACATACATATTAACTCGAGGCCTTTATTCACATACACAGCACTGATCTAAGATCAGATCAGGTTCCCCTTGGGTCGGTACTGAGTTCTTGAAATGCTAAAGGTTATATCATGACAGACGTCTCCTCATATGACCCTCATGGACTAGACGGCTCCAGTTTGTTGTCTTCCCACAGCGGTTTCTGGATGTGTTCTGGGATCTTCTCAATGGCAGTCTGTAGAGTTGAACAATCACACATTAGATTCATTTTAATAAGATGTGTAACTGTAACAAAGGGTTTATAAGATTTACCTTAGTGATCTCTATACTAACACCCTCTGGTAGATTACGCTCAATATATTCCAGATAAGCCCGTGCAGTTGACCCAGTTATTCTAGAAATCTGAACGTAGATGTCATCATTAGAGCCAAGCATTATGTGAAATGGTAATTTTCAGGCAAAGTGATACGATGGAACTGTTAATAGTGAATCATATCGCAATTATAACCAAAATTACTTTGTGAGAGCAAACTCAAAAAACAAGTATCGTAAACATCTTAAAACGTGGCTCAAAATGACTAAGGATGCTGTTGAAAATGACCAGACGTATATGAAAAGCAGATCTCTCACCTCAATACACCTGTAATGTGTTCTCATCTCATACTGCACTCTGTGTTTCTTAAAGATGTGAACCGACTTTAGCAGTGTTAACTTATCTATATGCTTAGGCGGCTCAAATCTGTTAAAATGCAAATAACACATTTATAGAATCAATATGAGTATGCCATCAGATGAAGTTTTTAGTTTTTGCTTGCTTCACAACTGCATTCTTAAGAGAGAAATGGACTCACACTTTCTGTAGAGCGAGACCGAGCTCCTGGGCGGCCACAGAGGCAAAAAACTCATAGCTGTCCAGCACTGATCTATCATGACCTTTGACCAACACTGACAGCTTCTGATAGAGTGTGTCTGCTTCATCTGTAACAGTGACCTGCATTTAAAGAACCAGGACAACATTAATAAACTCATTTTAACCAACATCTGATCCATGATAAAAGATTTACTGTAAAACGTACAGCGGAGGAAAGAGATGATGCTGAGACTGGACCTGTGTGTATGAAGGCTGCAGGACACACCTTGACCGAACACCTGCAGACACATGAAGAACATCTTAACACACAATGCTTCAGGGATAAGGTGATATTATAGTATAGTCTAGTATTTAAGATCCCTGGAAAGAAGTTTGAGTTTTAGAAAATGCGAAACAACGTAATGATGAATATTTTTGTCACTTCTAAACCACTGTTCACATATCACCTAGTGTGTACAAAGAAAACCTTTGTACACACTAGGTGATATGTGAACAGTGGTTTAGAAGTGACAAAAATATTCATCATTACGTTGTTTCGCAGAAGAAGAAAACACATGATATGCAGAAGTGGTTGACAATCACTCGATATGTGTAGATATTATTGAAATGCAAACTTGAATGTGTTTGTGACACTGACCGTGAGGGATGCCGAACAGCGACCTACAAAATCACATACGAACACAGTCAGCAGATTAAGAGAGAACAGTCAGTTTGATAAAACACTACACAGATGTTAACAGAACAAACGTGCGATATTACAGTACCGGTAACGAGCGTCCGTGAATGATGCTCGACAGGACACGAACAGCTCCTACTCTCGCCATGGAGGCCGCCATGTTTGCTATCTGACAGGCGAACGGAAGCGGAAGTGTCGTCAGCACAGCGCTCCCTGCTGGATAATATGTATGTATATATAATTGTATATTTGCTGGAGGACGTGGAACAAATTAGTCAAATATTTAAATGTATTTATATTTTCATAAAATTATATTATAATATTATATATTAAATCTTTTTATATTGATCTTCAATGAGTCAAGATTGTCACAAGCTTCACATATCTCTCTATATTTAAAATACCCCAAAACTAGTAGAGATGCTTGATTTAGTCACTTTAGATAACTTTCACCCTAAACTAAAACACGTCGGGTTACGTCGGTCTTTATATATAAATAGACAAATGCAAAAGTTGGGTCATATAGCATCACTTCCCCATTAATATATACAAAAAGACAATTTAACAGGCTTTCAGAGTTGGAAACAAATCCTTGTTTTGTAAGACACGTTTGTGTTAACCTTCCTAAGTTTTGTCTATAAATGTGTTGAGTGTATTTAAAGACGACTTTTCAGATTGTGTTCATCGGTAATAATGACCATTTTAGATATGTTTTAAATATTATTTTAATAGATGACGTTACTTTTGATTCTTTCATTTATATTTGTGGTATGTCATTTTATTTTACAAATATTTCGCCTATTTTATTTAGTTTAATAATATATTTAGTTTATATTTATATTGTTCTTTTCTTATGATTATTCATGCAGTTTTTTTCAGATTTCGGCTCCTTAAAATACAGGTTTCACATATATCTTGTAAAATACAAAATAAATTGGCAATAAGAGTAAAAAAGGGTTATGGGATGGAAATGGGATCATGTGGTGGACACTGGTCACGTGACCCAGCGCAAGGGCCCAGACAGCATCGGATTGAGAGACAGTCAGCGACGCCGAAAACACCTTCATCTGACATCTACACACTCAGGTAAAACACACGACGGGTTCTGTTGGCCTTTATTATCACCTGCGGTCCGGTTCCGTTGATCCTGCACGTGCTGTTGTTGCGTTTTTAAGGGGAAATACAAGGAGGGAGCGTCTAAAATGAATGTAGCTGTGGAGCTAACAAAAGCCAAAGACGAAGAGCAAAGCACCAGAGATTAAATCGCTTTTAAACGCGATGTTTCCATGCATAGAGATTCTTTTCGCACGTGTTTTTGTTACATCTGCCAGTGTTGTTAATATAGTGTGAGATTAACGTTAGATTAGTGTCAAGGTGGGTGTAACGAACACAAAAGATCCTGCACTTCATTCGCTTCATCTCCTCCAAAGCATCGAGCTCGTGACTGTATTTCTTGTTGTTTATTCGTATTTACATTTCAAATGTTCGATGGCTCTTAAAAACAGAATAAGACGAGAACTATGTGTTTGTTAGATAGATGTAAACATTAAAGCTGTTGGTTTTATAATTAAAACATTAATTTGTTTATTCTGCCTCCTGTAGTGGTAATATGTTGTGTAGTATGCATTGTGATCGGTGTGGTTTTATTTCTTCATTTTGTGTTGTTGTCCTGTAGTGCAGACTGTTATATATGCTTCTTGAGGGTGTATAAACGTAAATCAAAACCTTCCTCTGCTCATATTTTGGATGTTAAATGCATTCTGGAGTTCTGTAAATAAATTCACAATGATTGTGTTTATTATCCATCTCTCTCCTCCAGAAAGGAATCCCCGACGCCGATTGGCCGACGGCTTATCTCATGCGATGACGTCACAGGCGGAGCCAGCGCTCCCGCTCTCGAGCAGCTGACGCACAGGAGAATCCCGTCCGCGCCGAGATGAGCACGCGGAGAGGAGCGTCTGCAGTGATTGGGGCATCTGGCGCTATGATGTCATGAGGTTACGTTTCCAACGTGAAGGCGGAGAAAGTTTCACGTGACTGGATTATTTCATTCTCTGTGCTCCCTGCACAGGTTAAATTCTCACAGACTGTGAAACGAACGCCGCGCTGCCGCATTTACGCATGTGCCCGGTCTGTATCTTTATGCGGCCCTGCGCTTAAAGCGCTTGTGAAGCTGCGGCAGGACCCCAGGACCCACCGGTGAGCAGGGTGAGCGTGTGGATTTCTCCGAGCAGGTATGTTTGCGGCGGTGGAGCATGGTCCTGTCCTCTGCAGCGACTCCAACATCCTGTGCCTGTCCTGGAAGGGTCGCGTGCCCCGGAGCGAAAAGGAGAAGCCCGTGTGCAGGAGGCGTTACTATGAGGAGGGCTGGCTGGCCACGGGTAACAGCAGGGGCGTGGTGGGGGTGACGTTCACCTCCAGTCACTGCAGGAGAGACAGAGCCACCCCGCAACGCATCAACTTCAACCTGAGAGGACACAACAGTGAGGTGAGCAAACATGGCGCCTGTACCTTTAAATCCAGAGTTCACGTTCAAATTCATAATCCTGGAAGTCATGACAATTCCTAAAGATTATACATTTTGGTTTTATAATCTTTCTTTTCCCCATTGAAGGCATTTGTACACTAATACATTTACATTCAGGCATTTGGCAGACGCTTTTATCCAAAGCGACTTACATTGCTTTATCCTATACATCTTACATAGGTATTTGCAATCCCCTGGGATGGAACCCACAACCTTGCGTTGTTAACGCAATGCTCTTACCACTGAGCTACAGGAAAGCTGTATAATAATAAATATTATTGTTTATATATCAATCTAGATTTCAATGATTGGTAGCGTAAATACAAATGGATTTTTTGTAAAACTACACAGTAAATGTGAGCAAAAGAAAAGTTCAAATTCATCCGTCAAAGTTTCTATTCAATATGCATTTTTGGAATAAATTGTTTTACACGTTTGCATTGTTGCACAGCAGCTTTACAATAAACATGTTTCAGTAAAAACAGTAGACACAATAAAACTGTTATTATATAACATGTATAGAATCCACAGTATTATTGCACATTTGTCGTAAATGTTGGTGACATTAACTGTTAAAAAATGGTATGTTTGTATTTGGTTTATAAATAGAAAAACGACTGAATTGGTGTTGACTGCATTACGTTGAAACCTTTCATGCATGGGAACCCTTTAAAGGCAAAAGTCTTTCATTAATGTGTACAATACTTCTCAGAATTCTCGAGTAAGTGGTAACACATGATGTATGATATCACGCGTGTGGAGGTGTGGGCAGTGGGGGTCAGACGAGCACTGGAGTGGAGAACTCATCACGGGCCGCTGCTGATGAATGAGAGTCTGATGTTTCTCTTACTGTCACGAGTTCACATCAGTTGATCGTTTCTCCAACAGGAGAATATTGATACAGTGATGATGATGATGATGATGATGCAAAATAATGTTTTTACCTGTAGATCTCATCTCATGTACTTTCAGGATCTTGTCTGTGAGTGTTGGATCTTTGTGTGATCTTGTGACAGTGTTTATGTGGTGTATTATTTCTCTCCTGAGAGTTTTCACATCATGCTGGTGTCCATCACACATGAAAGTAGAGAAGGATAAAAATAACCGAGCTGTAATCTGCTCTTCTAAACCTTGTTGTCTGATGTTTAAGACGGCTGCTTCTCTTCTGATTCACTGTTTCCATGTGTTTGGGCAGAATAAAATGTTACATGTTTTTGTTTAGCAGCCTATCGGTGTGTGTGATCTGTAAATGTGGCGTGTACTTTATACGGCATGTTTATTTGATATATGTCACCTGGGACAACAAAACCAGTCTTTAGAGTACATTTTTCAAAATCAAGATTTTAACATCATTTGAAAGCTGAATAATTAAGATGTATATTGAGAAAACTGCCTTTAAAGTTGTTAATCAGGGCCACTGTTACTGGCCATCCACTCACAGAAATAATGTTTTTATATATTTAGGGTTGGAAATTTACAAAATATCTTCATGGAACATGATCATTACTTAATATCCTAATGATTTTTGGCATAAAAGAAAAATTGATCATTTTGCCCCATACAATGTATTTTTGTCTTTTCTTAAAAATGTTCCAGTGCTACTTAAGACTGGTTTTGTTATCCAGGGTCACATATGTGTGTAAAGTCAGTCGTCTCTTAGATGGTTTGATCTATTGGTCTGTGATGGATTTCAGCAATGACATTCTCTTCAGATGTGTTCATGTGTTGTGTTTTATGTCGTGTGTTCAGCTTTACAGATCTGTGTGTTACATAACCAGATCCTGAGGTCACGTCTGACGTGAAGAGAGTCTGTCCTCATTCACACTGTTACTCTCAGACTCTCAAACTCATGTCAGGGTCTATTGTACAAATTTTCTTTGCAATGGTGTGAAATGTGCAAAGGTTTCTAGACTCCCTTCTTGTTTAGAAGTAGTTTTGATGTAATTTATAACATGTGATATAAGCAGGATAATGTAGATCCAGCCAGATATTATTTCAAAACAAATGTCATCACTTACAAATGTTTGATATTAATGTATCAGCAATGTGCTCCATGAGTTAAACCCTGCTGATGTGTCCACATTTTATATTGATATATTATATTGATGAACAAAATGACTCAATGTATCCCTGCTGTCCTTCTAAAACCTGGTATCTCCATAGTTTATGATTTTTATTGTTTTGATTTAACTCATTAATATGAGCCCCCTTTTATGTTTGTCACTGTGTTTATATAGGGGAATATCTGACCAACAAAAAGTGCTTGTCGAATTTGACAAAACAGTTCCAGAAGGAATGGAAAAAGAACATATGAACATAAATGAAAGCTGAAATAGTTTTAAGGTTTTATAGTAGGGCTGTGCAAATTAATCGGAATAGTCAATTTGGGACTTGAGATAAAATAATGGAGGTAAAACAATAAGTGAGCCACATTCCATTTTGCGTGGATCCGCTCTCTTGTGGTATAAATCTAAAGCGCACTTCTTTCCTTTTCTGTGCTATTTCTCTACAGTCGTGGCCACAAGTTTTGAGAATTACATAAATATTGGAAATCGGAAAAGTTGCTGCTTAAGGTTTTATAATAGCAATTTGCATATACTCCAGAATGTTATGAAGAGTGATCGGATGAATTGCATAGTCCTTCTTTGCCATGAAAATTAACTTAATCCCCAAAAAACCTTTCCACTGCATTTCATTGCTGTCATTAAAGGACCTGCTGAGATCATTTCAGTAATCATCTTGTTAACTCAGGTGAGAATGTTGACAAGCATAAGGCTGGAGATCATTATGTCAGGCTGATTGGGTTAGAATGGCAGACTTGACATGTTAAAAGGAGGGTGATGCTTGAAATCATTGTTCTTCCATTGTTAACCATGGTGACCTGCAAAGAAACGCGTGCAGCCATTATTGCGTTGCATAAAAATGGCTTCACAGGCAAGGATATTGTGACTACTAAGATTGCACCTAAATCAACAATTCATAGGTTCATCAAGAACTTCAAGGAAAGAGGTTCAATTCTTGTAATGAAGACTTCAGGCATCCAAGAAAATCCAGCAAGCGCCAGGATCGCCTCCTAAAGAGGATTCAGCTGTGGGATCCGAGTGCCACCAGTGCAGAGCTTGCTCAGGAATGGCAGCAGGCAGGTGTGAGCGCATCTGCACGCACAGTGAGGCGAAGACTTTTGGAAGATGGCCTGGTGTCAAGAAGGGCAGCAAAGAAGCCACTTCTCTCCAAAAAAAACATCAGGGACAGATTGATCTTCTGCAGAAAGTATAGTGAATGGACTGCTGAGGACTGGGGCAAAGTCATATTCTCCGATGAAGCCCCTTTCCGATTGTTTGGGGCATCTGGAAAAAGGCTTGTCCGGAGAAGAAAAGGTGAGCGCTACCATCAGTCCTGTGTCATGCCAACAGTAAAGCATCCTAACACCATTCATGTGTGGGGTTGCTTCTCATCTAAGGGAGTGGGCTCACTCACAATTCTGCCCAAAAACACAGCCATGAATAAAGAATGGTACCAAAACACCCTCCAACAGCAACTTCTTCCAACAATCCAACAACAGTTTGGTGAAGAACAATGCATTTTCCAGCACGATGGAGCACCGTGCCATAAGACAAAAGTGATAACTAAGTGGCTCGGGGACCAGAATGTTGAAATTTTGGGTCCATGGCCTGGAAACTCCCCAGATCTTAATCCCATTGAGAACTTGTGGTCAATCCTCAAGAGGCGGGTGGACAAACAAAAACCCACTAATTCTGACAAACTCCAAGAAGTTATGAAAGAATGGGTTGCTATCAGTCAGGATTTGGCCCAGAAGTTGATTGAGAGCATGCCCAGTCTAATTGCAGAGGTCCTGAAAAAGAAGGGCCAACACTGCAAATACTGACTCTTTACATAAATGTCATGTAATTGTCGATAAAAGCCTTTGAAACGTATATAGTGCTTGTAATTATATTTCAGTACATCACAGAAACAATTGAAACAAAGATCTAAAAGCAGTTTAACAGCAAACTTTTTGCAAACGAATATTTATGTCATTCTCAAAACTTTTGGCCACGACTGTACATTTATTTTCAGTTGAATTTACAAGGTTTTTTATTTTCTATATTGTTTTAAAAGTTAATGAGTAATTGTGTTAAATAATCAGCAGGCAGTGTGGTGTGCTTTTCTTGTGAAGAGGTGTGAGGATCCTGCTCTACTGAAGTGTACGTCTGATTTAAAGAGCTCAAATCAGCTTCTCCGTGTGCTTGCAGGTGGTGTTAGTCAGATGGAATGAACCCTTTCAGAAGCTGGCCACATGTGACACGGACGGCGGGATCTTTGTGTGGATCCAGTACGAGGGCCGCTGGTCTGTCGAGCTGGTCAATGATCGGGGAGCTCAGGTAAAATCACGTTAAGCTCCTGTTACTAAACGTCGGAGCCAAAACCTTCCGCAACGTTTAATTTGTCTCGTCTGCGCAGGTGAGTGACTTCACGTGGTCTCATGACGGGACGCAGGCTCTGATCTCCTACCGTGATGGTTTCGTGCTGGTGGGCTCGGTGAGCGGCCAGCGTCACTGGTCCTCTGAAATCAACCTGGAGAGTCAAATCACCTGCGGGATATGGACCCCTGACGACCAGCAGGTAACACGCCCGAGACGCTTTACTGGTTAAATGTACCCGTATGGCTTTTTTAGATGTCAGACGTCATGGATTGTGTTGGTCGTTCAGGTGTTGTTCGGCACAGCAGACGGGCAGGTGATCGTCATGGACTGTCACGGGCGGATGTTGGCTCATATTCTGCTCCATGAGGCGGAGGGGATCGTCAGCATGGCCTGGAACTACCCCAGCTTTCTGGTTGAGGACAGCAGCGAGAGCGACACGGACTCGGATGATATCACGCCTCTGCAGGGTAACACAGCTTAAAGCTTAAAGCTTTGTGTGCTTTATGGTTTTGATCACGTTTCTCTTGTTGTTGTTGTTATATGTAGTGTGCAGCCCAAAGCCCTTGTTAACCGTCTGCTTTACCTCCGGAGACATCAGTCTCATGAGCAACTATGATGACGTCTCTCCCACAACAATACACACAGGGCTCAAAGGTGCGCTTGAGACCATTTAGATTTTGCCATCCCGGTGAGCCAATCTTCTCTAAAACATTGGACTCATAAAAATAAATTGTGATGTGTCTGTCAGATGTGGTCGCGCAGTGGTGCTCTCAGGGTGACCTGTTAGCTGTGGCTGGGATGGAGAGTTTCGGGATGACCTCTGACCCTGCCAGTGCCCAAGCAACCCGAAATGCCATCGTTAAGTTTTACAATGTCCTAGGTGAACACATTTACTCGCTGGAAACACCTGCTCAGGTGAGTGTATGGTCACGTCTGAAATTGAATGCATCAATGTTTGATAGAAATTCAAACCTTGTGTAAGAGATGTGCTTATAAGTTTGTGTTTAATGTGTGTTCAGAGACAGATCAGCACATTGTGTTGGGGCCATCGAGATTCTCGCCTGTTTCTTGCTTGCGGCCCAGCGCTGTACGTGGTTCGGGTGGAACACAGGGTTGTCAGCCTACAGCTGCTATCTCAGCAGGTCATCGCCAGCGCCGTACATGAGGAGAAGGATGTGGCCAAGCTCAACATTCCCTCTCGTCTAAGCACATTTGTGTCTTCTGCCTTTGTTCCAACAATTAAGGTAGAACATTTAAGATCCTTTCCAGATTTGGGACCGTTGTGAAGATGAAACCTTGTTTCTAAAGTATTTTTGTAAACCAACAGCCCCCTATCCCAGATCCCAATAACATGCGAGACTTTGTTAGTTACCCTGCGTCCGGTAATGAGCGTCTCCACTGCACTATGAAGCGCACTGAGGACAACCCTGAGGTTGGCGGCCCGTGCTTCACCTTGTACCTGGAGTATTTGGGAGGGCTCGTCCCTATACTGAAAGGTCGAAGAATTAGCAAGCTACGCCCTGAATTTGTCATCATGGACCCAAAGACTGACGGGAAAACAGGTAGGGTTGGGTAACTGTAAAGGTTAAGTTCCACTATGTGGTAATGTTATTTTTGTCATTCTAAATTTTTTTTCTTAAATCACAGATGAAGTCTATGGAAACAGCTTCATCCCCTCCATGATTGACAGCTGCAATTGCTCAGATTCCAGTGACATTGAGCTCAATGATGATTGGGTGGGAAAGAAATCACCAAAGATCTCCAGAGGGAGCAAGTCCCCCAAACTTCCCAGGTACTTTATCATATTTTTTTGCATTTAGTGTTGACTGCTTTAGCTGATATAGACCTGCTTGGTGTGGCTGCCGATTAATAAGTATTCCTGCTTAATAATGAGAAACACATCAAGAAATACTGTACTACAAAATTATTTTCCTTGCATGCAACGTCTTGATTTTTTAATTGCTGAAATTTGAGAATGCATGTCATTACAAACTCACCATAAACTCTTTTCTTCATTTGCTACCTTCTCTGTAGAGACTTAGTTTGTCCCTTTACCAACAGGATAAATATAGATCCCCGTAAGTCCCCCAAGCTCTCTCGCACCACCCAGGAAATCTCCAGATCACCACGGTTACCCATTCGCAAACCCTCCATTGGCTCTCCAAGTTTGACTCGGCGAGAGTTCCCTCTAGATGACATCACACAGGTCTCGATACAGACCGCTTTCTACATGATCAATAATAGTTATTGGCTCACATAATAGTTCTCTCTCATGAACAGTTTATGTCTCCTTGCATTTTAGCACAATTATCTTGCGCAAGTCACGTCCAACATTTGGGGAACAAAGTTCAAAATCGTTGGACTGGCAGCATTTTTACCAACAAATCTTGGTGCAGGTAATGTAGAATGCAGAATGCATGACATGTTTGTTCTGACATGCTACTGAACTATAAATATTCATCGTCTTATTCTGTATTCCTGTTAAGTTATCTACAAGACAAGTTTGCTTCACCTCCAGCCCAGACAGATGACCATCTACCTCCCTGAGGTGAGAAAGATCTCAGTGGAATACATAAACCTACCTATGTTCAGTCCTAATGTCTTCAGTGAGGATGAGGATGACCTGCCTGTCACAGGAGCTTCAGGAATCACTAACGATAATCCACCCTGCACTGTCAACATACCCATCGCCCCCATACACAGCCCCGCCCAAGCCATGTCTCCAACCCAAAGCATTGGCCTGGTCCAATCCCTTCTAGCCAATCAAAACGTGCACCTGGATGTGTTGTCCAATCCATCATCGACTGTGGCACCACCTGGGGTGGCTGACCAAAGCCAACAGGACACTGTGCTCCCAGCACAGTACACTGTTCCTGCACGGTATTCCAGTCCGGGCCAGGTGATTTTTGGTGGTATGGATGTTGGAAGGCTTTTAGTTGCTCAACATTCAGCATCCCAACAACAACAGCAGCAGCAAACGCAGCAGCTGCAGCATCATCAGCAACAGCTACAACAACACTATCAACAGCAGCAGCATCAACAGCTTCAGCAACAGCTTCACCAGTATCAGCTTCAACAGCA
The DNA here is from genome assembly GCA_029783895.1 of Triplophysa bombifrons. NCBI lineage: Eukaryota > Metazoa > Chordata > Actinopteri > Cypriniformes > Nemacheilidae > Triplophysa > Triplophysa bombifrons. Next base: position 227,450 of record CM056449.1, on the reverse strand, counting down.
GCAGATGTTGCAGCAGCAACACATGCAACAGCAAATCCAACAGATGCAGCAACAGCAGCAAATGCAGCAGCAACTTCAACATCACATCCAACAACAGCATCTACAAATGCAAATGCAGCTGCAGCTACAACAGCAGCACCATCCCATCCAAATCCCTGTTCCAGCTTTGCCCTCAGGTCAGTCGCCTTGCCCGGTCATTCAGCTCCCACAGAGTACAATGGCAATCTCTCCCTCTTCCGGAGATCACAGTACAGATCGAGGGGAGCTAAAGGTTAAAACCAATCGATCTGTCCCACAACTGGCCGAGGGGGATGCGGTTGTTTTTACTGCTCCTCTTGAGATAAGCAAGATGAACCCTCCCCCTCCCTATCCTGGCACAGTTCCGGCAGTCCCATCCTCTTCAAATTGCACACCCGGAGCACCAGGGGGCAGCACTAGCACACCATCCTCAGGTGAAGTTTGTCTGAAAAAAGGGGATCTGAGCTTGTATCCAGCTGGTGCGCAGACGGCCCAGTACCCCACCCCGTTGGGCTACGAACGCATTACCACGTTTGACAGCAGCGGAAATGTGGAGGAGGTGTGTCGCCCCCGTACACGACTTGTTTGCAACCAGAATGTTTACACGTTGCAGGGCCCCGGAAGCTCTGCCACCCTCAGGGTCACATCATCTTCCTCAAATGCAGAGGGCAAGAAAGTGCAGCTGCCCTACGCCTCAGCCACATTGAACCGTCTCACTGTTCCAAGGTACTCTATACCCAGCGGGGACCCACCCCCTTACCCTGACACAGCCAATCAGGTCGGAACGGGGCGGAGCCCTGCCCAGAGACTTGACAGCAGCCTGATTCATGCTACGTTGAGGCGGAACAGTCGGGAAGCTGCACTGAAGGTTTCTCAGATGCTGGATCCCCAGAGGACTCTCCCCAGTAAGGCCAAAGCCAGTACTTTGTCTGCTCCCTACCAGCAGAGAGGGCCAACAGCTCTGTATACATGCAGTCAATGCAGTAGTAGCAACGGTGGTTTAACTGGTGGCGCTACCACCAGTGGAAGTAACGGAATAGCTGGTGGGACGATCATTAGGCAAGATTTCCCACCAACGGGCGGTGGTGCACCTCACAGCACTGTTATCGTGCACTCTAATAGTGCTTCACCTCTGCCTTCTCAATCCTCCTATAATTTGCTCAGTATGGATGGCGGTGGTGGTGTGGCTAGTGGAGCTGGAAACAGAGAAAGGACTGACTATATCAACTCTGCCTTTACAGAGGATGAGGCTCTGAATCAGTCTCTGAGACAAATGGGTCTCAGCACAGAGGTTGTAAGTCTGACCGTCAAACGGCCGCCACCGTATCAATGGGATCCGTCTGCTACTGAAGAGATCTGGGTCCCTCAAGAGCGTGCTCCATCTTTGCCCGCCTCTGGACCTCCTGTATCTCACAAGCCTCCCCCGCTTATCCTGAGCCCCGCACAGCATCTAGATGTTTCCCGTCTTCCCTTTGTGCTCTCACCTAAGTCTCCAACAAGTCCTAATGCAGCAACTTTCCAAAGACCAGGAGCTTATCAGATTGCCTTGCCCTATCCACCAAGTGGAGCCTACAGTGGTCCCCACCTTCAGCCGATGCAAGGTTCTCCACGGCCCCTTTCACCCAAAGAAGTAGTTGCTCCACTTACCTTTCCCCAGCAAGACCAAGCGTTGGTCTTACCACCTGGTTATCCACCCAATTTGCCCAATCTTGCTTGTTGCCCCCTCCCACCAATGTACCCGGGAACAACGACTTGCTCCAGTCTGCCTGTGACTCCCATTCCTCTTCATCCATGGGGTACTTACAACCCCTGTCCACCCATGCCAAGCCCTTCAGGTCTTCCACCGTCTCTTCCACCAAAGGCCTCCCAAATGTTAGATAAGCCTGTTCTGTCTCCTCCCCCTCAACCACCTCCCCTGCCTTCACCTCCTCCAGACCGCCAAAGTGCAGTCAGTCCCCCGGATGCTATAGCTGAAGCTGGGGAGAGCTTTCAGGAGGTGCTCTCGCTGAGTGAAAGCCCACTTCCCCAAAGAGCAGACAGATTTAGCAAGAAAAACCGAAAGCGTGTCGACAACAGTAGGACAGATGAAGCCAATGTTCCAGCCATCGCAGAGGGAGGCAATAAATCCAAAAAAGAGGGTCGTGCGCTCAGTGATTTCAACTCCCTGATCTCCAGTCCGAGGTTGGGCGGACGAGACAAGAAGAAACCCAAAGGCCAGAAAGAGCAGCTGAAAGCCAAAAAGCTAAGCAAGGCCACCACAAACGAGTTTCAGGACAGTTCAGAGAGTGAACCAGAGCTCTTCATCAGCGGAGATGAGCTTATGAATCAGAGCCAGAGCGGAAAAAAGAGCTGGAAGGCAAAAAGGAACTTGAGGGCTGGAGGGTGCGAGCTGGATGAAATCAAATGCAAAAAGGCTAATGAGAAAGAGGACCGTGGACTGGGCAGCCAGGGGTTTGTCTACATCATGGCCAACAAACAGCCACTTTGGAATGAAGCCACACAAGTCTACCAGCTGGACTTTGGTGGGAGAGTCACGCAGGAATCAGCTAAGAACTTTCAGATTGAGCTTGAGGGGAGACAGGTAGGCGAGTTTGTTGACTTCCATTGCAGTTTCAGTTAGTCGCTTACATGTTTGCTTAAGTCCAATGTGTCTCTTTCTGTGTAGGTGATGCAGTTCGGAAGGATCGATGGGAACGCATACATCCTGGACTTTCAGTACCCTTTCTCAGCTGTGCAGGCTTTCGCTGTAGCACTTGCTAATGTCACCCAGCGCCTCAAGTGATTGTCTGGGCATGAACATTTTAGCCAATTCTTTGCTTTCTTAGTACTTTCTTCTTTTGTTGGTGTTCTTCCCAGTTTAAGATGCAGTACTTATACTTGAAAACTACATCTGGGAGGTAACGCCACATTTTACAAGTGTTAGAGGTACTACTGGGCACTGAAATCAATTGCTGTAAAACATTCTGTCATATTACTAATTAATTTTCTTTCGCATACTAATGTTTGTCAGAGGTAATATCTTACCTCCAGGGACTTTTTCCTTGAGTACAAATGCTGGCATCTGATTGGATGCTTTTTGGCTTGCAGTCATAAAATGTATTTTATTAAGAAATAGTATGAGTGAAGCCGCTCTGTAGCTGTATACTGTAGGTGTTTCTGTAAGGATGGACTGAATAAGCTCAAAAGTCAACACAGTGATGCTGTGCTCATTAGCATTCTAGCTAGCTTCTCATGTTTTTAGTGAATAATTCCTCTCAAACAGATTTGCCTTCGTGTTCTTTCCTTCACATTTTTACTTACTGTCCTGCGTGTGTCATCAGTTTTTGTTTAACTAACTCGTTCATTTTTATGTTCTGTTAATCCTGGTTTAGAGCTCTTGATTTTTTTCTCCTCTCCTGAAATGAAGTGACTGCTCCCTGCTGATGCTTCTGTGAAGTGAATCTTGTGCAAATGAGCAACAGGAAATATTTTTCTACTGTGCTTCAACAATGTCATTTCATATCTTTTATTTTTCGATACAATGTGTGACACGTGTTGTTGTCAGAATATCGTGGTGTTAGATGAAGACAGTTAGAGCATGAATAGTTTTCAGTAGATTTCAGTTTATGAGGAACAGAAGTAAGATGGAAATGAGATGACTATGAAACATGACTATAGAACATACTTGAGGACTTCTTTCATCTGCTGTGTCTGATATCAAGAAGAAAACGGAAGTCCCGGCACACACAAGAGTAAATCCACGAGTCATGTGCTCTCCAAAGGACTTTAAGGGGCCTCTAGACAGCGGTTGTTACATTTTTCTTTTTTGCCTCAAATGATTTTGAAAGGCTCAGACAGTATTTGAGATGAGAACCAATACAGCATTAAATACAGCGTGTGTGTGTGTGTGTGCGCGCGTGTGCGTGGTGTGCATGCGTGTTTGTTGTATGTCATTTTTAACAAATGATCCAAACACAAAGCCTAGTTTTCGTTCTTTTTCTATGTAGTAACTGTCCTGATAGTGAACTAAAAAGAAAGTAGTTGGTTTATCCTCTGTTCTTACAAGATGATTATTTATTTATTTATTTATGTCTTGTTTTTTTGTGCAATATTTTTGAGACTGTTTTCTTAACCATTGTCAATACAGCAGTCATTTTGTGTATGTGGAAGCGACTCTTGAGTTTGTTCTTGTATATAATGTGGATGATGATGATGATGATGATGGACTGGAGGGGCAGTGGTGGGGTTTGGTCCTGCAGGTGTGTGTTGGTGGTTGTGGTACGATGTGGTGTGTAGTGAAGTGGATTTGGGTGGGTTTTGTCAGGTGTTTTTTTGTACAGTGCTCAAGTTTGTGTATTACTACGAGGAAAGGAGAGCCGTTCATCACCTCCCCACCAATGAGACTTGGAAAATGTTATTTCCCTGTTAAATGACTCTTTTACATATTGACGACTTCTGAAATGTTTTGAAAATCTAAAAAAATGTGCCCCTATTTAAAAAATTGAGGTGATGTGTTGGTTTTACCGTGTATTGATTTGATTGGTGGTCTATGTTGGGCTTTGTTGTACAGTTGATTTAATGGAATGGAATTTGCATAGGTTAAAAAGATGAAGGAAAACGCGCAGATTTTGCGGACAAGTGTTTGTATTGAAAGGAACAAAGGCATGCTGGGTACATTATATTACGAAGTATGACTTTTTCATTGTGTTTTAGACTCGGTGAGCATGGATTGGCTTTGAAATTGAAAGACGCACGTCACAGTTTGTTATAATTACAACATTTATATTTTACAGCTCATGTTTGCTTTAGTTTGTCAAGTTTGTTTCCAGTTTTTGTTTGTTTTCCTATCTTAAATATATAAAATACCCAAATGATGCCATTTGGTTTGTGGCGACTGCTTAGCAGAAAAAGTGTGTTTAGATCTTTCTTTCTTTCTTTCTTTTTTGCAAATGTCTTTGTTTATTTGATCTATACTGTATATTTAGGGGTCTTATGCTTTGCTACTTCCCCCTTTTTTCTGGATTGTTGTTTTTTTAAACAGACTCTGGGGTTCGGGGTTAGGCCTAACTTACTTAAAGCCTATGCACTAGGGTTTGCATTGTACTGTAATGAACAGTTTTGTTGTTCCTCAAAGCTGAATCGTGTCCTTTGTCATTGTGTAGCCCAATAAAGTGTACAGGTTGAAATCCAGTTCTCTGTTGAGTTTTTTTAACGAACCTTCTGCATAACACACCGTGAAGATGAGCAGATGAACCAGGCTTTAAATAAAACGAATAACAAAACACGATTGTTATAGTTAAACAATATTAAGTCAATAAGGTTATTATCAATAGCGTCCGTGAGCCCTGTCCGTGGTGCTGAAGGGTGATCACGTGGTCTGGTCCCTCGCCTCCTGCATTGAGCATCAGCTCTCTTCTGCTCCTCTCACCCGCACAATTAAAGAGCTTCGACTGCATTTCCACTCGACAGAGACCCGCTGCTTGTAAAACAGCAAACGCCATTTTCACGAGGAGACATGGAGCGAGCGGACACTTTTGAGAACCCGTTACTCAACGAGATGAAACATTTCTGCAAGAGGATACAAGAGGCCTGCAATGAGTTGAAGGAAGATCTGACACCTTACAAAAACGACCGATTCTACAGGTACGAATGTCAGGAAAACATTCATTTTTAGGTCCAAACAGAGTTTTATGGTGAATTTGTCGTGTGTTTGTCTAAAACGCTTTCCTTAAACAGATGTTTTGTGACAATGAATTGAAATAAAATTGTGTTTTTTTACGCGTGTTGTTATGTACACACACGCACACACAGAACATGGCGGATTTATATGGAAATATGCTTTCATCGATACCCTTTTCACAAGCAAGTCGATTCATTTATTATATTACATTAAAACTCATGATATTTACGTTAAACGTTTATCCTGTTTAACATACACGAGAAATGAGAGATGAGCGATTAGTCCATTGAAGCGTCGATTTATTTAAGTAAAAAAGTCTAATAATTGATCTGCAACGAATAATAGAGACGACTCCGCATGCGCACTGCTGCGCGAGGTCACGTGAGCGAGCGCGAGTGGGCTGAGAGTGGAGAGTGACGTCAGCGGCAGGTCCGGGTTGATGTGTGCGGATGTGCGCCGCTAATAAAACATTATAATTTGTCGCGTCGCCGGTGGAATAAAATGGACAAGTAAGTGTGTGAAAGACACACGCGACCTCACACGTACACATGTGTTTACTCCGCGTTTAAACGCATGTGATGTAATCGCGCTTTTTGCTCGGTTTTGTGGCCTCTTTCGGCAACTGTCCAGATGTTTGAGTAACGCACGTGCGCTTATATCACACTGTATTTACATCGAATGTTCATTTTTACGTTTATGATCAATATATTTGTGTTTCTTCTTGCAGCATGTGTCGTGTTGTCTGCTGTGTGTGTGTGTGTGTGTGTGTGTGTGTGTGTGTGTGTGTGTGTTGTGGGCGTGTTCTCACTGCATCTGCTCTGTTTGTTGTGTTGCTCACAGGTCTTTAAACTTGACCAGAATTGACTCTGCTGGTCAAAAGTCTGACTTCATGAAACATGACGAGAGTTATTTGGCATGTCTACTGATATGACTGATGTCATGTGTGTCTGATCTGATCTGATCTGATCTGATGTCTGTCTGTTGTAGGTTGGCTCCCATGCGTCTCTACACGCTCTCTAAGAGGCACTTTGTTCTGGTTTTTGTGTTTTTCTTCTTCTGTTTCGGCATCTCCGCCCTCATCGGTGTGACAGGTAAGATCTCTGGTTTCTCCTCAGACACTGAGTTCATTCAGGAGCAGCAGCCACGTACCCAGCATGCACCTGCTCGACGCTCCTTCACCGTTCCTTTGTGGAACCATTTAGATGATCCCCGACAGTTCTTTCACTATCACATTTTGCTTTTGAAATAAAAGATGTTATAAACCCAAGCAGCTTTAGTAAAAAAAGTGGTCTGGGCAGTCAGTCATGGTGATGTTATTACTTCCAAACACAGATTTATAATCACTTCCTTATGACATCACCATGACTGCCCAGACCACTTTATTTACTAACAAAAGCTAGATTGATAGTAGAGAACAAAAGATCATTTTGAAGAAATGTAAGATGTTTATTTTGAACACGATCTGATGGTTTCAAGTCACTTTTGTTCAAAAATAATGGATGTGCGCATGAAAGAATGAAAAAAAGGAAATGTATGAGCAGGTCTCAGATCAGTTTTAGATGTTTGAGGAACTCATTACTGCTTTCGTATTTTCTGTATTTCATTTTTGATTTGATGTCTTCCACAGGACCAAAGATCATCAGTGAGAATTACTACAACGGGTTAAGCATCACTGCTAATGGGTCAAAGGTCAGATTCACACCAAAACTGAAACCACGTGTTCACACTCGCTCGGGTGACAAATTAACTGATTCAATTATGAAATCTTGTTGTGTTTTTTCAGACCGGCCCTTTTCACATCAAATCTCAGCCGCTCTCCAACTACAACCAGCAGCTCTGGCTCACCTGCGTCATTCAGATTCACAATAACGGTAAACAAACATCTTGTCCGATTGACAAAACACATCAGGTTTCAAATCCAGATTGTTTGTGTAAGCTGTCATGAGACTGGACTTGTGATGTTATGTCATCATTGTCATCAGCTGTAAATCACGACTTGTGCTCATTCCTAACGACTGAGCCATGTGTGTGTGCGCAGTTGGAGATTTCCGGAGGGATTTTGGGATGAATGTGGAGTTACAGGGTGTGATGCAGGACGCCAGCGTGATCCGCATCAGTGACAACGTTCACAAGAAGAACCGAAGCCTTCACTGTAGTGCAGTGAGTTTATTTCACTCATCATCTCTTTGCTGCGTCCGGTTCTTCCTCTGGATCTTCCTCTGGATGTGTGTGTGTGTGTGTGTGTGTGTGTGTTACAGAATCAGCAGGTGTGCGATGACATCATTGTGTTACATCTGGGTTATCTGAACTACACACAGTACCACATCAACATCAGCTTCAGGAGTCTGGACGATCTGAAGGACAACATAAAAAATGTCACATTTGTGGTGAGTAGAGATGACGTCTCACACGTGTGTGCCATCCGGCAGGAACATCTGAGTCTGATTCTTTCTCTTCTGCCCGTCCACAGTTAAAGATGTACAACGCCACGTTCTCCCAGGTGGAAATCTGGTTCCGCTTCGTGTTTGTTGTGATGACCTTCATAGTGACTGTAAGTGACAGACGCATCACACCTTCTGATGAGCACCTGGAAGAGAGCGTGAGCTGACGTGTGCATGTGTCTGTGTGTGTTCAGTGTATGTTCGCTCATTCTCTGAGGAAGTTCTCCATGAGGGATTGGGGCATCGAGCAGAAGTGGATGTCTATTCTTCTTCCTCTCCTGCTCCTGTATAACGGTGAGTCCGTGTGTTCTGTCCTCTCGTCGTCTCCTCTGCTCACGTCTCTGTTTTTGCTCCGCTGTAGATCCCTTCTTCCCGCTGTCGTTCCTGATGAACAGCTGGTTTCCCGGAACGTTGGACGCTTTCTTCCAGGCGTCGTTCTTGTGTGCGCTGCTTCTCTTCTGGCTGTGTGTGTATCATGGCATCAGGGTGCAGGTGAGATACCATCAGCACTTCTCTTCTCCTCCCATTTCTCATTTCAGCATTATCACAACACTCTCCCTGTGTTTAGGGAGAGAGAAAGTTCTGGACGTTCTACCTGCCCAAGCTGGTAATAGTGGGGTTGATGTGGCTGTCGGCCGTCACGTTGGGAATCTGGCAAACGTAAGGAACGCACGTGACACATCACACACCAGCGAATAGAAGGCTGTTCTCAAGTGCTTGTTCTTCATTCTTCTGCAGAGTGAATGAGCTTCAGGATCCCACATATCAATACAAAGTGGACATCCAGAACTTCCAGGTGAGTTTCTGGTCTCCACACTGACTTGCAGATGTCATCTGAAATCTCACTGTTTTATTGTCCATGCAGGGCATGAAGATCTTCTTCCTGCTGGTGGTGGGCTTGTATGTGCTGTATCTGGTGTTTCTTGTGGTCCGAGCGTGCTCAGAACTGAAGAACATGCCGTACACAGGTGAAGCTGCGCTCTAAAGAATCATTCTGACGGTACTGTGCACTTTCTCTGAGCGTCTCGTCTGTTTGTTTCTCTCTCTCAGACCTGCGGTTGAAGTTTCTGACAGCGCTGACGTTGCTCGTGTTGATCATCAGGTAATTTGACTTGACTGTCACGTGGATTATGAAACACGCTTGTGTTTGGGAATTGCGCTCGGTCTGTGATGAACTGTGTTTTTCTCTTCTCTTCAGTATGGTGATTCTGTACTTGAGGTTCGGCTCCAGGGCCTTGCAGGATAACTTTGTTGCAGAGCTCTCCACCCACTATCAGAATTATATCCTTTTATTGGCTGGACAGGATTTGCTTAAACGATCGTTCTTGGAAACTACATTTTGTTGTCGTCAACTGAAATAGGAAGTGAACATTTTTTTTTTATTTTATGTACTCCTGGTTTAAATAAGACAACTTTTGGGCTGCCGCTGTCATAAAATATCTGGAATTATGAGGAGAATGTTAGGAGAATCCCTACAAGGATTTCAAAGACTTGTTATGCAGTAATGTCAAATATCTGCTAGTGTCATTTCTTTCTTTTTCTTTCAGTGTGTTCTGTATGTCGAGTATTTAAGTTTTAGCGTCTGCTCAGTTCATTGTTAGTTTTCCTTCATATTTTCTATACCAGCTGAATTTCTGTCCTTCTACGGCCTCCTGAACTTCTATCTCTATACGTTAGCGTTCGTCTATTCCCCCTCCAAAAACGCTCTGTATGGTGAGTTGATCTTCTTTGATGTCCTGATGTAAACGACATAAACATGATGATGTGAACACATGATGCTGAATCTTCTGTCTTAGACTCCCAGCTGAAGGATAATCCAGCTTTCTCTATGCTCAATGACTCAGATGATGAGGTCATTTACGGGTATGTTGTTTTGTCATGCTGGACTCAAGCCCAATGTCTGAGCTATTCCAAATCAGTTTCTTATTGCAAGGCTAATAAAATGATTATTTTTAAGGAGCGATTATGAAGAAATGCCTCTTCAAAATGGCCGTGCCATCAAAGCCACAGCCAAATACCGCGATGAGAGTGATAGTGACTGATCTGACTTCTGATTGGAGGAGTGTGAAACCGGTCTGACTCCTGATTGGTCAGCTCTTGTCATGTGTATTTAGCATCAAGTCTCTTTGGGGATGTATATAGAGTCGCTGTTGAAATGATACCGTTGTCATTATTTACTGTTTGTAAATATATATATAAATGCTGATCTATTTTTAAAGAGAAAGTGTTTTTGGAAGTGACTCCAGTTAAATGCGCTCCCGTCGCTCTGCTGATGACGTTCTGTGTTTGGTTATACAGTGGTGCACATATGTATTGTACAGCTGATGTAAATACTGAAGATCTGTCATTGTTCATTTGTAAAGCCACTGTTTGATTGAATGTACTGCAGAAACATGCAGGTCATACTTCAACAAAAAAAAAAGGTAATGTGTTTTGCATAAAGTCAATTAGGTTTAGTTTTGGAACTCATTAAGTTAATTTCTGCCTCATTTGCAATTGAATGCAAACAAATCTAATCTAAATTTAAGGCTCTACAGTTGAACATTACGATTGAAATACATTGTTTAGTCTTTACATTACAGCAATGAGAATGACAGAATCCCAAAGTCTTCATTTTAGTCTTTATTATCTCTATCTAAAATATGAAATAAATGTTTTGAGGGTGAAGTTTGACCTGTACATTCTGAAATCTCATCACACCTCAGAAACTCTGGCTCTTGTAGAGCTCAGATCTCTTCATGTGATTTTAGTTTTATCTTTTGTATGAAATGTATGAAATCTTGTGTTCTGATTCTCACAGTTTACATTCCAAACTGATTCTTTTCTCACATTCCTTCAGTATATTGTTTGTGTCATGTGATGTGTCTGTGTTGTGTTGAGGATGAGAGAGTGTACAGTACAGTACAGTAGTACTATCACTTATTTCAACAGGTTTATTCTAACAGTTCACGTTCAGATAGATCATGCGGGACAAATGCTTTGTGTTTCTGTTTTATTGTCATTGTCTGAACATGAGGTCATGATACAGCACAACTGCTTGTGAACTGTAGTTCACGTTTAAAGAGAACAATGTTTGATTCATTATACGCACAGGGACATATTTGTCTTCAAATGAGCTGCTAGATCCTAAAAATACCACTTCATTTTTACAGTGTCATTTCTGTCGGTCAGAGTTACCCATAATTCCAGATGTCCAGTTCTTTGTGCCTTTGTTTATAACATCATTTCCAGACCTGGCTGAGCTCAGTTCAAATGTACAAACACAAAAGGAGACGAGCTTTCTCTCAGCTGCACCATTGTAATGAGAATGTTGTACAAAATGTTCATTAAATCTTTAAGACTGGGTCTTCATAGGATCTATGTGTTGTTATTATACACTGTTTGTAAATGAGGTCACTTTGTTAATAGAATACTGAGAACGCTGGGCAGGAAGAAAGTGAGGACGCTACAGATGTCAGGCTGATTGTATGGGCAGTTGATGTAGTTCAGTGGTTTTAAATGGCGAGTCCAAACACGCTGACGATACAGTAGATGGATTTATTCTCCCATCGGACGGTGCAGCTGCCTGCGGATCAAACACTTGTGTTATTAAGAGTTAGATTTTTAAACCTCACTGTGATACTGAATCAACTGACTTTACTCTGAGATTAGACAAACAAGGATCTTTGAGCCATACACTCTCAGTTGATGTGTTTGTGTGGTGAGGTGTTCTCTACCGTCTGTAGTGTTATCCCAGAAGCATGAGGATGCAGACTGCAGCCCCGCTCCATTCTTCTGCATTATAATGCAGGTCACTGACAGAAAGAATATGACATTTCAAATGATCTGCCATAACTCAGCTTAACAAGAAGAAGAAGAAGAAGAATCTTACCGATGTATTTGAAAGGCTTGCCAAGTTTACTGAGCTGACTCAAGCACTGCTCCACTACATTAGATGTCCACACGTTCACACGGTTCTGCTGGTAGATGTTTGCTCCAATGGCTCCATCAATAGACTTCAGACAAACAATAAACAACATTTCTGACGTTCTGCTGCTGATGTCATTAATATGTGAGAAAGAAACACACCTCTTTAACAATACTGCTGACTTCATCCACCACAAAAGCCGTCTGGAGGAAACCAAAGAAAACCATCAACCTAAAATATCACCTGATGTGTTTATACCTCAAACACTATATGAGCTTCAGATGCATCACTGTACATGTCATTACATTTATAAACAGTCATGAAATTAGCTTGACACCATATAAAGAAAAGTACAATAGTATAGTTAAGTATCAGATAGTAACACATCATTGTGTAGAGTATCGCGATCTGATCTCTTATGTTCAGACTGAAATCCGTTATCCGCTCCAGCTTTACACAAACAACACATGGATTTATAATGCAAATATTCTAAAGCAAACACTTAAAAGATGTTATTTTATCGAAAAAAATGCACATTTGATAGTATTTACCTCTTCCGCACTGTGAGAATCATCCATGTTTTATTTCTGATGTGTTAGTGTGGAAGCCTCTGCGGTTGTCATAGAAACAACGGAAACCGTGGCACCATACGTCATGACGACGCGACCACAACATGCGTAAAATAAAAAGTGATATTTATTTAGGCTTACATTCTTTTTTAATGTTTGCGAAGTCTTGCTATAACTTTAAAGGTAAATTGAATGTGTTTTTGAATCTTAAGACGTGTATCGTCTCTATGCATTTGTCACTACACAACATGAGTGATCGCTCAGCAGCGCCAATGAAAAAGGCCGTATTAAAGCCCGCCCCTCGGAAGAGGATTGACGTCAGGACTCTCCGCCCTGCCACTTCCTCTTTCACAGTGGCCGTCAGCGAGAGGCACCATGAAGGCGTCTGGCACAGTACGTAAAAACCTTTAAAAATCATCACACAAGCGCTTAAAACTCTCCGTTACAACCCGAACGCGCTCCGTAGACTCGCGGTTATCTATATACACGAGTTTATGTAACACGTTTTGCGGCTCAAAGCGATAGAATGCGTTTTATTGTTGAGGGAAACGGAGTGAGGAACATGGCGGCTGAAGAAACGAGTCCATGTGCTCAACAGTGAACACTCACACACCGCAGAGATCTCATTTTTATCTTGAAAACACTCCCACTCGCGTGCTTATTTAACACGTTTATACACACGAACAGAGTTTAGTGAGCTGGAGTATTTGATCTTCACTGTGATTCTTACATGCAGTGTGTGTGTTTCATGCAGGCCCATGATGAATCCACGACGCATTTTATTTTTAAGTGTGATTAATAAGTGGAGTTTTTTATAGATAAGAATCTACCTAGCTGATGTTTGGGATGTACCCGACATTACTTTTGTTTAATGTCAGAGTGTCTTCTCTACTGTGATTCGCCAGTAGTTCGTGCTTTTGTCAATGTGACGTTAAATCAAATCTCTTGAGATTTCAGGTAAAATATCTCCGTCATTAAAAACATTACAGCAGATGATAACATCAGTTAACAACAGACGAGATCGTTTAAGATAGGAATCAAAGAAGGAACAGTTTTGAAGAACTCTGGGTTGTGAACTTGACAACTGTTTGTTTGAGATTTCTCTTAATGTCTGTTTTTCCTCCGCAGCTTCGGGAATATAAGGTTGTTGGGCGTCTGCTGCCCTCTGCTAAAAATCCTGCACCCCCACTGTATCGCATGAGGATTTTTGCCCCCAACCATGTGGTGGCCAAGTCTCGCTTCTGGTACTTTGTGTCCCAGCTGAGGAAGATGAAGAAAGCTTCCGGAGAGACCGTCTACTGCGGCCTGGTATGAACACACTGGTTCCGGTCAACAGGAGGTTTATGGACAGTGGTCTGGTTTTGTGTTGGACTCTGAATGTTTCTTTGTTTCATGCACAGGTTCATGAGAAAACCCCCCTCAAGGTGAAAAACTTTGGCATCTGGCTTCGTTATGACTCTCGCAGTGGAACCCATAACATGTACCGCGAGTACAGAGACCTGACCACGTCTGCAGCCGTCACTCAGTGCTGTGAGTATCACACACACACACACACACGAGTGTGGACATGCTACATACCTGTAAATAAGACCGATGCACCTGGACTCTAACCCAAAGATCATTTGCTCCGAGTGTCAGTGACAAAATAAAATGGAACCTGTCGCCTTTCATAGGCTATGTCACGTGCCATTGGAAGTAAAATCTGGGTTCAACATGTCTTGCGTGTCTGAAGATGGCTAATGTTTTTCTGCGTGTGTTCTTCAGATCGTGACATGGGTGCCCGGCATCGTGCCCGCGCTCACTCAATCCAGATCATGAAGGTGCAGGTGATTCCAGCCAACAAATGCCGCAGACCTGCCATCAAGCAGTTCCACGTGAGTTTACATGTTCACAACATCTCCAGTGATACTCAAACACTGAGGCCCTTGACCTCTGAGAGTTTCTCCTTGTGTCAGATGCACAATATACACAACATGAGATGTACAAGAAAACGGCATTTCTCACAATTATATAATAATGTAACTGTTCATATGAGAATGTAAACATTTAATGAAGGGATTTATATAAATGGTTTGGTGGTAATGTAGTAATATTTGTCTTTCAGGACTCCAAGATCAAGTTCCCTCTCCCTCACAGGGTTCTGCGTCGCCAGCACAAGCCTCGCTTCACCACCAAGAGACCAAACACTTTCTTTTAAAGTGTCTGTTTGTCTTTTCATATTACTGGCGAATAAACAAAGTGAAGAAAAAAAAATCTTGTTCTGTCTCTGCCTTTTAACTTCTAAGCATCATTGCCATCTCGGAGTTCTGTAAGTGATGAACCGTGAAACTAGTGTGACGTTTTCTTTATTTGCTTTATCAGTTCTATGACAAGCAAAATAGATCTGGTTCTTATTGGTGTTATGTAAAAACAGCTTCTTTACATCATGATGTTGTCTGGTTTACTGTCATGTTTGAAAATGAGTATTTATCTGTTGTTGCAAGCAGAGAATTTAGGCTAAAAGGTTTTATTCCAAATGTTCAAAAGGCTTATGGATCATAAATAGATTTGTGATTATTTGGCGGTTTTCTGTATTAAATTTAGATTGTTATTCAGCAGACGCTTTTATCCTAAAAGACTTACAAATGATCTAAATGGAAGCAATTGGAACAATATGAGGACCACAAAAAGCATAAGTGCAGTAAAACAGGTCTCGGCCCACCACAGTATACACAGCTAAGGGTATATATAAAGAGAGAGAAGGGGGGTCCGATGGGTCAGGTGCAGATGGAAGAGATGTTTTCAGTCGATGGCCACAGAATCTTCAGATCTTGTAGCAGCGGTCAGATCATCACACAGATGTGGATCAGATCCAGAGAAGCTGCGTTACGTGAGAGGGATTTTTTTTACTCTTCTTGGGATGATAATACAATACATTAATTTACAGATCTTATTGTGAGATGTAGAATATAACTGGATGTCTGCTGAAGCTTCTCTACTAGACAAAGAAGCGTTTCCATCAGTACCTGGCGAGAAAAAATATTCGGTAGATGTCGGATGATCGTTTTGTGCTTTTTATAATCAAACTCCTTAAGAAAAATAAGCTCAAAATCACTAGAAATGAGTGTAAATCTAAAAACTGCGTTTCTTACTCACCGCCACAAGACGCCGCTGTTTCGCCACGAATCGAACACGTTTTGGGTTCTAGATGTTCACTTGTTGGTTGGAATTGCACAATTTAACACGTTTCACACAATAAAGATTGAATTGACGCCTTTAAACGCGTCTCGAGGACGTATAGTGTACTGGGTGACACACGTATTCGGTTTACAAGCACAAAATAAAACATCAAACATCATCTTAAAAATAAAGCTGTTTTCACGTGTTTTCATGGATCGTAACACAGCAGCTACGCAGAAAACGTGTCGCGTTTCTCTCGTTCAGTGACGTCATTGTCGATAGTCTGTTTAGTCATTAAAAATGCAGCGGGAAACGGTCTGAAGCTGTGTTTTATATCTCTTCTCATGTCCGCTGTACCTGCATCTGCAACAATAGTTCTTCATTTGGACGTTTCTACATCAACTGCATGATTCCAGAGCGGACTTTTATACCTTATGTTTACTATTACTTCCGTTTGGGACTTTTACCACTGCACTTTCAGACACGCGCACATAAACAAAACTGAGAGAAAACTGGTAAAGGCGTTTAATACATGCAGCGCGAAATCGGAGAAATTAGCAAAAAACGACCTCAGTTGATCAGGTTTTGCTTAAGCCCTTAAGACATTTCCCAGATAAAAAAACGTTTTACGCGTTCACATGACTTTACATATATCAGTTTATTAAGCGTGAAATGTAGTGTGCAGTAAACTGGACCTCCTCGTGAAGGACCTGCTGATCTTCTGGTCGTTGTTGTTACTAACTTCCTACAGTGTCTTTATTGTGTTCTTAAAAGGGTTTGTGTGTTTTACAAGGAACTCGCAGGTTATTCTGAGGGCCAAATCACAAGAGCTTGTCAATCAATCCGCTCATGAGTGCAAGATGACGTCATTAATGCTTGAGGTCCATTTTAAAAGTCTGCTACAGTGTTGAGAGTTTGTTGAACACTTATCATGTCATATTATTGCCTCCTTCGTTGTTTCCTCACAGCTTTGTATAAAACATGTGTTGTGATTCTTCTACAGGTCTCAGAGGCGATGGGTCACACACCTGCTCCAGACACCTCACACGTGACTCTGTTGGCCGCGGGTTCGAGTGTCGCCCTGTGAGGGTGGTTTAGCGGCGGGTGAATTTGTGGTCCTTACTGCTCTGTGGGTCGGAGTGAAGCTGCGGGTGGATTTCCCCCCGGGACGCCACTTTCCAGGAACCGGCGCGGGCAGGGGGCGAACACCCAAACCTCAAG
This sequence comes from Triplophysa bombifrons, assembly GCA_029783895.1. Taxonomy (NCBI): domain Eukaryota; kingdom Metazoa; phylum Chordata; class Actinopteri; order Cypriniformes; family Nemacheilidae; genus Triplophysa; species Triplophysa bombifrons. The sequence continues at coordinate 210,476 of CM056449.1, read as the reverse complement.
CCACATATTCCACAGCGCATGAAAGCTCTCGGTTTAAAGGCCTCACTGGCAGGTAGCGTCTGTCTCAGAACCTGTGTGTGAATCTGATGTTGTCCAGTCATGTTCAACTGGATTCTGAACACACACAGATCTATATTTGATGTGTCCGCGCAGAAGAAAAGAAGTCTTATGAGTTTGGAGCGACATTAGGGTGAGTAAATGATCTTTTATTCTGCTTCACAAGACCGTACAGGGATAGAAACACAGGGTGGTTTTCTCCAACATTACCTGAGCGAGGATCGCTGAGCCAGCAGCCCGCCCGCCCGTCTGATGGATTGAACTTAAAGTTCTCACATTCAGGAGACAGAGAGAGAGTCTCACAGGACGCACTGTAAAAACCTCCCACTGCGTCAGGACTTCAACACTCGCTCCAAGCCAACACTTAAAGTATAATGTTATTGAGACACACACACACACACTCTAATTTCAAGCCAGAGAATAAAACACAGCAAAGCAGAAAAATTCAAAGGCATGTTTCATTCTGCACTATGTGAGAGATCCTTAGAATAACACACGCATTGTGTACAATGTGAACAAGATTTTCTGTACGAGTTCAAATCTGCTAAAGAGTCATAAAATGTAGCAAATCAGATGAAAATGTATTATCTTTTATTGGGAAACATTCATAAACTGATAAAGGCTTCAAACTTTTAAATAACTGTGAGGATCAAGATTCCTTCACCTCTGCTTGACGTCCAAAACTTCTGTGATTGACATCAGTGGCATAAAGTTTACTGTGGAGTTGTTTTTATTCTTTTTTGAATCAATCTTTTATTTTAAGACATAGAATACAGATCGCGTTGTAAATAACAATGTTGACTATGATTTATAATATTCAGATTATATGTGCAGTATAAACACTGTGTTGTAAGTATCCCATGATGCATTGTGGTCAACTCAACCTTCCATTTCCATCCTGACAAATGAACTGGAAGTGTTTACACTCTGGATTTCTGCCGTGTCCAGTAGGAGTTTAATAAGATGAATGTTGGCCATGAAAGCACAAGTAAAATATCATCTGATCGCACACACACACACACTCACACTCACTTGTGTTGGTAAGAGAAATGTAGCAACAATGAGGGAAAGTAAGAAATGACTTTGAACCTCCTGCTCGTCAGTATCTGTTTCACAGGCTTAACATTGGGCTGGAGAGGTGCTGCATGGCGCCAGCGGCCTCTCGGGAACACGGACGTGATGGAGGAGAAGAGTCGGACACTGAGTCGACCAGCCTACACCTCCACATGAAGTTCTGGAGTCCCTCTCGCTGAAACAAAGTGTTCATTATCAGAGGACGGAGAAGCCCAAAGTCAGATTGAGCCCTTCTGTGAACGTCCACAAATGGATTTTTCATCCGTAAGGAGGGAAAATAAAAGCAGGCCGTTTCTTTCAGGTTGACAGCAGGGGAATTCTGGGATGTGTTGCCAAGGGCGACCACAGGATGAACTTGAGGAACGTCAGTGACCGTCGTGAAGCTGAAATATATATCGGCTCTTTGATTTCCACAGACGGAGAGCAAAAACTGCAGCGTCTAAGAAATGCTTTGAATGAATAAAAGAAAACCATGTTTGAGTGAAATCTAAACGTTCTTCGTGTTTCACAGGTGTATACGCTCAGAACAGCTCACGCTGCACAACCTTCAGTAGAACATACAACACAATGTTGTGAGTGATTTCTGTCTCCTGACTGTAATAAACGACCGGACGCTTGTTTTTCTACCTCTGTTTCCTTCAGCTGCGCAGCGGCTGAGCCAAACCCTGATGGAGGCCGTTCTCCTGTGGCATGCTGGGAGTTTTCAGCGCAACCTGAGAGGGTGACGGGGCGACCGCACTCGCTACTGTCATCAACGGGAACCCAGAGTTTGACAAACTGCTTCCACTGCTTTCCAGGACTGAAGCCGTTCAAGAGCTTTGAGTGTGTGAATAGAGGCTTGTGTTTGTGTGCCACACACATCTCTTCTCTCCTGACACCGTCTGAATCAAACAGGTACATGTCCTTCAAGAGGAAACTCAATTAACCCTCAATCTAAATATACTTCATTTCCACATCCACATGGATCACAACATGTTTCTTCTAGTCTATGTGCACACGCATGCACACACCCGGACGCACGCACATACACACACACGCACATACACACGCACGCACATACACACGCACGCACATACACACGCACGCACATACACACGCACGCACATACACACGCACGCACATACACACACACGCACATACACACACACGCACATACATACATACACGCACACATACATACACACACGCACACATACATTTTTATTCTGTTCAAACTGTATATTTTATACCCTAAACCTGATGATCATGGAAAACTATTTGAACTTTTGATTTTTTAAATATTGTTCTGTACATTTTATAAGGTTTTTTTTGCCAATAGCGACCTTCATTATCATCCCCTCAGTGCCTAGAGTCCACATGTGTTGGTGTGCATTCAGGTTTATGTCCCCACCGGGATAAAAAACAAGATCACACACACACTCGATCAGCAATCAGACCCGACTGGGCAGCACAAATCAAACATGTCATCAGTGAATTGTGCCGATATTCTTGTGTTTTTGTGAAACCTCATTATAAGTACACAGACATCTGATCTTTCATACACACCACTTCACCTGCACAATGTCACACATCTAATTGAATTTTATTAAATACTTACAAAAATCTTAAAATCTGTATACATTTCTTTGTTCTGGAGATATTTTGAAGAATGTGGTAGTGGAAAAAACTATCAGTTTTGGGTAACTACTGACTAGTTTCTTCAATCGTTTCTTTTCCAACTATGGTAGTGAATAGTGACCAAGAACTGTTTAGTTACACACATTCTTCACTGAACAACATCATATATACAGATTTAAAACAACTTGAGGGTGAGTAAATCATGAGAGTTTTCATTTCGGGTTGAATTGTACCTGTAAGACTCCAACGTCATCTTTTTTTAAGTATTTATGTCATTTCTTTACTGGCAGTTTTAAATACATTTTTTACATGCACAAGTGTTTTTAAGGGTGTTTTTAAACTCATTTCGGTCATAACCAGTTGATTTAAAGCATCTCAAACTTATTGACTTCAGTTGACCACAACAATATTTGAAGGCATCACAGTTTCTACCCATAAAATATTCTTGACGTCAGATGTGTATTGACAATAACAAACACCAAAAAAAGATATTGTTTTCAGTTGTTTAACTTTTCTGTATTTCTGGTTATTAGAGGAGAAACACGGGTTGAAATGATCCTGTGGTGTGTGATATGAGTTTTTAAATACACAAAACTTGTATGTTGTTATATGAGCTCATTAAAACATCACGTGTGATAATGACACGAGACTTGATGAGAAGCCTGAACGCTTGATTTCTTCACACCCGACACCTACAGAAACATGACATGAGTTTAAATCACATCATACGTTTAACAGCGAAGGTCCCGACCGGTCTGAGACCCCAGCCGCTGCTTACAGTAAAAGTTTTACAGATTTATTTCTACTTTACACCCATAACACATAAAGGCACGCATGAGCGAGAGAGGATTTCACATGGAAACTCTTCTTCTCAATGTATACAGTGTTCCAGCACTGTTATGGAAAAGTAATTGCTGTAATTTTCTAGGGGAATTACATGCTTCATGAGGTCAGGGGCTTTTCCCCTCCAAAACGCCAATGGAAACACTCACACACGCACACACACATCTGATACAGGGGCTCATACACCAGCACAGACTCCCCGAAAAAACAAACAATACACTTCATGCACATGTATTTCAACATATCACGTCAAACATGAGCATTAATCTGCTGACACATACAAGACTTAAACAGAACTGAAGATGTAAACACCACACAGGTCACAAGTATAAAGATGTGAAGACTTGCTCAGAATTTGAAAGTTGTTTCTTCAGGAATCAAGAGCTGCTGCCATTGTGGGACACCGAGCAGAAGTGATGTTCCTCAAAACAACAAACAACATAAGTGAGTACAAAATAAAGAACCCTACTCAATAAATGTATGAAGCATTCTGTAACATCTCACATCCACACGGACGGTTTCTGTCATGAAAGTTTTCTGTGAGGGTTGTGCAAAAGTCATTATGTCTAAAAAAACATGAAAACACTGTGCGAAGGTTGTGGATATGACCTGACCTTTGACCTCTGACACACTTAACATGAAGATCAGTGGAATGTAAAGCTGTGACAACCGTGGAAAAAAAGTGATTTCAAAGTGAGATTGTGAATGAATCAGTGATTCATGCATGACACGAGCAGAACATGTGACGTCACATCACAGCAGGTTAGACTCAATCTTTCACTCAAGACACACATTCCTGTCTTTGTTTGACCTCTGACCTCAGTGCACCATGCGAAACCTCACTGAAAAGCTTTACTGTGAGCTCATAGAGGACTAAAAATATCCCCCTCTTGATTAATGAGCTTCACATGAGTATTGCCCCTCGTGAACACAGAGAGCGAAAGAGAGAGAGAGAGAGAGAGAGAGAGAGAGAGAGAGAGAGAGAGCGGGTCGTGCAAACACACCGTAACACCACCTGCTGCTGCCGGATGCTGAAGGCAGTTCATCACATCATCATAGAGAGAGAGATCACAGCTGGGCAGAGGAATGTTGTGAATCTGTGTGTACCAGAACAGATGTTTTCAGTGTGTGTGTGCATGTGTGTGTATTGTGTGTGTCAGACATCAGTTTTTATGGAGCATGCTTGACGCTTCACCAGACCAAACTATTCCAAACAGGTTAAAGAAGACTCGCTGTCAGACGTCCGGAATGTTCCACAGATGGAGATCAGATCTTCAGTCTAACAGTGTCACTCATCTGATGTCTTCAGGATGAGATGAGTTACACCAAACACACACAATCCATCCAGAATCACCTTTATTAACAAATATCAGGTGACACTTGACGGCTCTCCAGCTATGTATTATATGTTTCAAATGAAAAGATGTGTCTCTGTACATGTGCATTTAAAATCCTACACATGAACTCCTGAACATCATCATATAAACTCCAGTGACATGTAATGTTGAGTATTCATGAATCTGATCTATATTGATCTGTGAGGAGCATCAGTATGTGGGTCATGTTCTGATCTCAGGTCAGGTGAGGGGTGTAACAGATCTGAGTAAACCGTCTGTCTGTGAAAACTCATGACACACTCAATACATCAGTGACAGACTCACAGTGTGTGTTTTGAGAAATAACAATATTAGATCACATATTCAACAGAACTGAGTCACGTGGTACTTTTGTTCTCTGTGGTTGCTAAGGTGTTCTGAATGTACTTTAGGCCGTTTCATCAGACGCGCTTGTGCCTGACCCCCAGTTAACTTCTGGTTTGTGTTTGGCTAGTGTCTAACAATATAACTATTTATATTTGATTTAATTTATGTTAATGTTTGCATCGTTATTTTACTGTATAATAATTCTATTAAAGAAACAATTTGTTGAATTTTGTTGTATGTTCATTTGATTGACTGTGTCCTGTAATTCGGTGGCATTTAAAGGAACCGTGCGGCACACTGACATCTAGGGGTTGAGTTTGTTATCACAGTCTAAATTCAAAATATTGGAGAGACAAGTTTAGCCAAGTGACGCTTCTTCTGGGTTTCTTTTGATTGTTATCAGAAATGATCTACAGGCGCTCTATTGTTTGTGAATGTGCACCGGAAGTTCAGTTGGGTGTCATAAGAGTGCGCATGTGCAGTAAGGTCTGTTTATCTTGTTAAGATGACACCATCAATAAAGTTGCTAGGATGTGTAATCACAATCTCTGTCTCTCTCCACCTCTAGTCATTTGAGTATGTCAGAGTTTCTCTCAGTCGAATGGATTCTCAGGGGTTGTGGGACACTGAAGGTATAATCACTTTAAACTCTCAATAAGTTTTCTCACATTTATATTATTCTCTTCCAGCCTACTTACTTATTGAAGTTTAACTGTCAATCATCTGAGCTGCATTCATGTGCCCCGCCTCTCAAAATCTGACCTGCCGAGATAAACATGTGCATTAGAAATGAAGCTCAATAACAGAGGAACATGTAGAATAAGATGTCAGAAGCAGTTTTCTAGTAATGTCTATCATTTGTCGGTGTATTTCTTCTTTCAGAAAGAATATTATACTGATGGTACGCTTGAACCTACCGATTAGCAATGTAAAACATTGGTGTGATTGAACACACATCTGTATTTCTGTAGGACATGAAACACAATCTTCTTAACAAACACTGAATGAGAAGATCTGTCCATCAGCTGAAACAGGCCTCTGTGTTCCTGACCGCCGACCGATGCTTAATCTGAAACAGAATGACTTGTGTGAGTGTAATGTCTTCAGCGGCGGGTCTGACAGGACTCAGGGTCCACGTTAGGCTTGAGGTGGGATATACGGTAACCCCCCGTCAGAATGTTCTCAGTAGTGTCTTTGTTTCAGCTCCACGTCTGGGCACGGTTGATTGTTCCTGTCTGCCTCATTTTAGAACTCAATTACACCCGAATGAAAGTCAACTGGACGTTTTGTGTGTTTAATGGAGGAGGTCAAACTGGGGCTTTCACTAACTGCTCTCCAAATCTCAGCCTGTCTCAATGCTTGACATGAAACCATCAGGATAAGAGCCGTGCATGAGAAGAGAAGTCTGGAACCCCACAGAGAGTTTCAGTGAAAGCCTCTCAGCATCTGTGAGGTCAAATGTTTGCCCTCCATTATAATTCAATTGTGCTTGACTGTTAGCTGAGAGTATTTACTGTTTAAATTCAATAACCGGCTGAATATTTACAGCCATTTGAAAACCAGATCAACATGTGATATTATCACTCTCATTCCAGACCTGGCTTTCCTTCTTCTGCACAACACAACAGAAGATATTTTGAAGAATGTTGATATTAACATCGACTTCTATAGTATGAACACAAAAACACATTTCTGTAAACATCTCCTCTTGTGTTCCACTGAAGAAAGACTCTCATGAAAGGGAGTAAAAGCACCATTTTTGGATGACCTGTCCCTTTAAGAGACGAGAGAGATCGAGGACACGTGTCAAATTCTGCTGTTTATTTCTGATGAAAGTGTTAATGAGGTTTATTAAAGTGTGTTATTAAAGGTCACACACAGCTTGTGTTCTCATGAAACACTGAGAAGCGAGGTGTTTATAACCTGATCTGACAACAGACTCACTACACAAAGTCATTGAGTTCTGAAGCTCTGCTGATGAAATACTCTGACAGTATAATGTGTGTGTGTGTGCGCGTGCGTGTGTGTGAGTGTGTGTGTGTGCAGCATGAACATGATATTGTCTATATTTTTGTTGCTTATTCAACAAGGCCAAAGAAGAGTTGACTCTGATGTTGTTGCAGAAGTCCACAGACATTCTGTGTTTGGTGTTTTCTGTTGAGTTCCAGTGGCCTGTGAGTTCTCTCTCTGATGTCTTCAGTTGATTAATGAAGTGAATAACACACTCAGTAGGTGTAAGTCTGTTGCTCTTTTCAAACTCTCACATGTGATAGAGAAGAACAGGAGCACTTTGACATTTACCGCTGATAATGTGCATGATTAAAACATTCATCGAGTGTGTCAAGATTTATCTCATCATCTCTCTACACCATTACGCTCCATTTAAACTGAAATAATCCCACAGAAAAACTCTTCAAGAACATGCAGCTGTCGCATGTTTACACATGTAACGCGTGTACAGAGTAACCAGATGTGTGTGTGCAGCCGCTCATTCATTTCACTCTGACATTCTGTGATTTGAGAAATGCTGGTCTTTGGTTAACCACCGTAAGCACACAGTACATGTATAATTTACTTAGGGAGAACATGGTTTCCCTCTGAAAAATGAATGTGAGCAGAGAGGCGTCCAGCAGCGCTGAGTCTCACCATCCTCATCATGAGAAAAGAGAGAGAAGTGTGTGTGTGTGTGTATGTGAAATAATGCAGAAGTTAAACGGAGACAAATGAGAGTGTAATGGTTCAAACACACGAAGAGTCTGGAGGTGTAAATAATGCTGATGTGATGAGAAATGTTGGAGTTGATATTGAGATCCTCAGTCATATTGACTTTTGATATCAGACGAGACAAATGTGAGCTCAGTTTGACACATGGTTGACATCTCTTCTCAAACTCTAATGACAGACACATTTGTCAGATTTCTGACTCTCTTTCTCAAGAGAAACATGTGAGAGACACATGAGACTTTAACAAAAGTTTCCATTTGCTCTCCATTTCATGTCATTGAGAAATGATGAATGATCTCACTTGTGATTTTAATCTTGAATGATTCTCTTCAGAAGAGTGCAGACATTGACGTTTAGGGTTAGGATTATAAAGCAATGCCGTATCAATTGAATTTTGATAGATTACAAAATTATGAATGTTTTGTGTATCTGTATTTCGTTGCCATTACAGCTAATGATGTCATATAATGATTTATTTGTATATGTGATAAATGCAATAATGTGACATTGACATGAACTTTCTGCTGGGGTCACAGGTATGGCCGTGTGGACTCCTCTTGTTTTGATGGATGGGCGCTTTGTGAGGGGCTGGCACGCAGTGGGGGGTCCGTGTTTCAGAGAACCGCCGCCGAGAGTTTCCTGTGCGCTCAAGAAGTCAGGCTCTCCGAGTGAAGATATGTGCGCTTTTTTGTTTCAGAGACCGCAAAGATCCCGCTGAGACCGGCCAGCACGTAAAAGTAGAAACTCTAGGTGAGGAAGCGTTTATAAGAGCGCTGTGTTTCTGATTGAAATGCTGTCTGAGAGCAGACCGGGCCGGGCCGCACCTCACGCTTCTGAGAAAGGTGAAATCTAAGAGAAACCCAAAGTCACTGCCAGATTATTAGCTGAAGGTAATTGAAGTACCCAAACGGACACACCTGGGATTCATCGGTGATGTGAGTTTCTGGGTCAGAGGCTTTGTTCAAGTTGATCACTGATGGGTGAAACTATTGATATTAAGAGGAAAATCCTCATCTGAATGATTTCATACACATGAGCACAAGTGGAAAACAATGATATCAGTCAAATCTACAGCTTCAGGTCAAACAATAAAAGATGAAATTCTGTCATGTCACTTTGAGTGTTTTGAACATTCTGACAGTTTCTCAAAGTGTGAAACCTCAGACTGTGATGTTTTAATGTTGTGACCCACACGTCCTGTCTCTCTGGATGTCTGGAGAGTCGTTGAGGTGATGGACAGAAGCGCTTTAAACCCTGATGACAGCCGCTGCGTCATAACCAAAGCTCCTCATAGTGAAGGCTGTCATCAAATACACTTTGAGAGAATAAAATAGACAAGTGTCTAAAGAATTTTACTCCAAATATTTGGGATAGTTTTTGTACATTTTAAAATTTACCAACTAGATTTTTGAATGACATTTTACTGCTGAGCTATAAAGATGTGTTATAAAAATGACTTACACGTGAGAATGTTTATGAGGCTTTTTTTAGTTGTATGAACAACAGCAGCTAAATGTGACCCTGCACAACAAAACCAGTCTTGTGGGTCCATTTTTCAAAAATGAGATATATTTATCATCTTCCAGTGATGTTTGGTTTGTTAGGATAAGACAATATTTGACCAGGATTCAAACCTTTTAAAATCTGAGGTTGATGAAAAATCTAAATATTGAGAGCTTATTGAGCTTTTAAAGTTGTCCAAATGAATTCCTTCGCATAGCATGTTACTCACAAAAATAAGGTTTGGATATATTAACAGTAGGAAATTCACTTAATATTTTCTACATATTTGGACAAAAAATATGATTTTTGGCAAATCGTTTTGACACATACAATGTTTTGTTGGCTTTTGCCAGAAATATTCCTGTGCTGCTTAAGACTGGTCTTGTGCTTCAGGGTCACATATAATCTGCTCATATCTGAGTTAACCACACGTGGGCGAGTAAGTGATGGCATGGTTTTTACTATTACTTTAAGATTCACTATTAGTGCTCACTCATCACTACATACTTCTAAAGCACACCTCAAAAAAAAGAGAGAGAGAGAGACCACCATTAAGGACTGGTATAAGAGATACCTGGGAGCAATTTGGTGAAGGACTGGTAACCAATTAAACCAGTAATTCTGACTAATTGCCAGACATTTGATAACCAGCAATTTAACACTCTGACTTTAATGGGACTCTATGGTGTGATTCTGAGGTTTCTATCAATGACTTCATTGTTCCCCGAGGTAGAGCCGCTGATATATAAGATTAGAATGTTGTGCAGTGTTGATGACAGCACAAACGGCAGGACTTTATAAAGTGACCTCAAACTTTATGGGCTGCTGCTGTGCATGACTCTACAGTTATGATCTCCTGAAATGAAGTGTCATGCAGACTGAATGTCTGTCGCTGAAATACACGAAAGGATGGTTAGAAAACAAAACCTCAGAGAACCAGATCACTCGGCAAAGCTTCGCTTAGACTTTGTTATAATATATCAAAAATATATTTACATTTCATGTTGTCTCAGTGTGCATAAACACATTTTAAGGTAATGATCAGATTGGTATAGTAAAGATTTTAACACAAACTAAAAGAAGCATCTTTTATTCACTATTCTGTGATTTATATGCAACTTCACGCTATTTCACAATATTTAGTTTTCTACCCTTCAGAGAAAGAACACCTGTCACAGCACGAGCTCACCCATCATCATCACCACCATCAGCAGTCATCATAACCATCATCACCATAATCATCACTCATCATCATCACCCATGATCATCACTTTCATCGCCACCATTAACACTGATCATAACCCTAGGTCATCACCATCAGCATCATCACCACCACTCATCACCAATGATCATCACCCATCATAATCACCACTATCATCACCACTCATCATTACCCATCATCACTACCTTAATCACCCATCATCACCCATGATAGTCAACCATCATCATAACCCACCATGATCACACATCATGATCAATATCATCACCCATCATCATCACCCATCTTAATCACCACCGTCATCACCACTCATCACCAATGATCATCACCCATCATAATCACCACTCATCACCACCATCATTACCCATGATCGTCACCCATCATTAACACCATCATCATCACCCATCATAATCACCACCATCATCACCCCTCATCACTACCTTAATCACCCATCATCACCTATCATCATAACCCACTATGATCACACATCATAATCACCATCATCACCCATCATAATCACCACCATCATCACCCATCATTACCCATCATCGTCGGCCATGATCGTCACCCATCATCAACACCTATCATCACCCATGATCATCACCCATCATAATCACCACCATCATCACCCATCATTACCCATGATCGTCACCCATCATCAACACCTATCATCACCCATGATCATCACCCATCATAATCTCCACCATCATCACCCATCATTACCCATCATCGTCACCCATCATCAACACCTATCATCACCCATGATCATCACCCATCATAATCACCACCATCATCACCCATCATTACCCATCATCGTCACCCATCATCGTCACCCATGATCGTCACCCATCATCAACACCTATCATCACCCATGATCATCACCCATCATAATCACCACCATCATCACCCATCATTACCCATCATCGTCACCCATGATCGTCACCCATCATCAACACCTATCATCACCCATGATCATCACCCATCATAATCACCACCATCATCACCCCGCATCACTACCTTAATCACCCATCATCACCCATGATAGTCAACCATCATCATAACCCACCATGATCAAAAATCATGATCACTATCATCACCCATCATCATCATCACCCATCTTAATCACCACCATCATCACCACTCATCACCAATGATCATCACCCATCATAATCACCACTCATCACCACCATCATTACCCATGATCGTCACCCATCATTAACACCATCATCATCACCCATCATAATCACGACCATCATCACCCCTCATCACTACCTTAATCACCCATCATCACCTATCATCATAACCCACTATGATCACACATCATAATCACCACCATCATCACCCATCATTACCCATCATCGTCACCCATGATCGTCACCCATCATCAACACCTATCATCACCCATGATCATCACCCATCATAATCACCACCATCATCACCCCTCATCACTACCTTAATCACCCATCATCACCCATGATAGTCAACCATCATCATAACCCACCATGATCACACATCATGATCACTATCATCACCCATCATCATCTTAATCACCACCATCATCACCACTCATCACCACCACCATCACCCATGATCGTCACCCATGATCATCAACATCACCGACTTCATCACCCATCAGCATGATCACCCATCATCACCCATGAACATCACCCATCATCATCACCACCATCACCCATCATCATAACCCATCTTAAAACCCCACCATCCTCTTCACCCAGTGCAGGGTCACAAACATCAACAAAACAACCAACAGGTCATTTCATAAACAAATATGTAGTTTAAGTAGACTGACTTTCTCTGAACTTAAACCCTGACCTGCTACACTGCATCCCGTGTTCTCCTTCAGCTAATTTGATGTGTTTTGGAGACATTAAACCGCCATTCTGAGGAGTGCCATTGGAAGTTGTTTCAGTGTGCCAGCAATCTGAAACACTGACGTGATCATGCACATAAACACACACGCTGGCATTACTCCACCCAAGAGCTCAACTCTACACCGTCCTAATGGAGCTCATCTTCTCCTCCTCTGAATCACTGAGTCCATCAAAGAGGAAAAAAACCCTCCGCTCAAAGTGAGCATTCATCGCAAACTCTCCTCCGGTGCATGACGTCGTTTTTCCAAACGTTTTCCTCTACAGTCAAGGCTACACATCATTACTGCTAGCAGGTCTTGTCTTTCTCTTCCATTTTCTACACTCAATCTTTATGACTCGCAATCAGTGAATGTGTTTAAAGAAATCAAGAGAAAAGGTTTGCATGGATGTGTAGAAGAGTAATGCATGTGTAGTCTTCAGACACGTGACTAGAAGTGGCATTGAGACTTTCTACATTACGTAACACATAAAATGTCATATTTGTGCAAAGGTGTTCTGTGTTTTATTCATTGTAACTGCTTGTGGAAATTTCACATTTGCATGGCCAAAGCTGAAGATGTGGAAAATTATATATATTCTTCAGAATACCACTATAGTTTTGTCAAATGTTAATGATTATGTGTAACGCTGTCAAAATCAAAATCTAAAACATGTGCTTTATAGCACGTCCTAATAACTTTTTTAAAATAAGTATTAACATAATTGATGCCCGATGACTCCTGAGATAGGGGCAGGCTCCCCGTGACCCGAGGTAGTTTGGTAAAGCGGTAGAGAATGGAATGGAATAATTGAACATTTATAGATTAGCAGCTAAATATAAAAACTAAATGACTAAAATATGAATATGATTGGTGCACATGATCAGACACAAAATTCTAGGGGAAATTACCACGTGATTTCAAAGCATGTATCTAAATACATGTTCACATAAAAAAAGACTCGGGGTTTATTTATAAGTGTATTCATGATTTATTAAAAGACAATTAATTGGTGCGTATCATTCAGCTGAATATCGTACACTAGTAAAGATTCTGGCTAATTATGACGTGATTTCCGGTGAGAGAAAAGCCTCCATGGGTCCTGATTTTGGGATACTTGTTGTATTAAGGAGGTACAATTTCGGTATACCACGAGGAGAAAGCCCGTAACATGACGCTCGGATAAGTGCTCTATCTAGTGTACCTGAGCTGATGGGTGCGTTCCAAACGGGATAAATTGCCCCCGAAAGGGCCCTTCGGGAAGTGGACGCCATACTAAACGTCACTCTAAAAAGTGGAAAATGTCGTTGTTTTTATTGCTCTTTTTGTCAGGTCAAATTTAAAAGGACACATTAAGAGATGCAATTGCATTTCTCTCAAGAGTTTACACGAAGGGAGTAGGGAATAATGGATGATCACTTCGGAATGGAACGCAGGGCGAGACGTGACGCGTGATATACTGAGCTACTGCGCATGCTCGTTAATTGGCGCGAAAGTCACATCACTGCCTCACGTCTTCTCTCTGTTTGATGGAAAAAGGTCACAAAACACCTCCCGCTTCATCTGTTGTAAGTTGATTATCAAATAAAACGCGACTGTATTGCTCGTTTAAGACGTTTAATCAGAAGTGTAACACCAATGAAAATCTACTAACGTTGTGATTACCTGATATTTTCTCACAGTGTTTTAATTTGACTAGTCAAGACTCTGACAAAACGAAATAACGTGTTTGAAATATTGTTTTAGTTAATGTTGACGTTTTATTTTGGTCTATAATGACGTTTTGATGTATAATGAGAAATTTAATATAAACACCCCAGTAGTTGGTGGTAGCTGCGCGTGCGCGAGCGGTTTCCTCAAGTGCCTTTTTGGTCACGTGACATAGTTAATGAAACTGATCCCAGAACAGGAAGCGAGTGCACAGGAATGTAATGAAAATGGCGATTTGATGAGGTTTATCGTTACAGAAGGGTTTACATTTGGGGTGTTAGTCAGTAAAATTTAGAGAGAAGTAACAAAAGGTCACTGTTACAATCTAGGAACGTTTATTAAATCATATTGATGATATAGCGTTTATGTGTTAAAAAAATATTCAATGTAAATGTATTAATGTTATCCTGGTACTTAATATAGTAATAATAAATTAATTCTGCTCTCTTAACTGTAATATAACATTAACAAATGATAAAATATTAACAATATTTGATCAATATTATAATATTTGCATCATATTGTTTTGGGGATTACTGTGAGGAACTTGAGTTGGAATATAGAGAACAAAAGTGTGATCCCATAAATAACAGAAAATACTACAAAAACTAAGTTAGGGGTTAGGTTTACCTAACTAGTAAAAATAATTCTTCATTGAAAGTATCATTTCTTATTTTCTCTTTAAATGATTGTGTATAATCTTCTTTGTAAATGTTAACAGATACTCATGTAGGAGTTGTTAGGTGCAGTTGTGAAGTCTGTATTTAAAGTTGTCTTTGTTTTTCAGGTGTTTGTCTGATTTCTCCTGCAGTTTTAGAAGTGGCAGAGAGAGCGCCACGGAGATCGATCCAGCAGAACCATCTGTACACGTGTTTATTAATCATATATAATCCATAACACACTCAGACCTCACCGTCACAACCATCAAAACACATCACCTGAATATAAGCTACAGAGTGTCATGCACAAGAGAAATGAGGAAAATGAAGGACAGTGAGAGAAATCTTCACTCGGCACCATCTCTGCTGAGATATGCTGCCAATTTCTCCTGAACAATAAACATCCCTGAAGCTCTCAAGTGGAAAATGACCATCAGCCATCAGTGAGAATGAGTCTACACACACAAACACATGCATCTCGGCCGGGAGGTGACAGCATTACGTCGTTCCCTCTGGAGGGACCACACAAGCAGAGCGCTGACTTCAGGAATGAAGGACGGAGGAAGTGAAGGGAGAGAGACACCACAGGCTGAGAAGACACATGGAAGTAAAGGTACAAACACGGGGATAACTTGGGAAGTAAATGTAAATATAGAGCGTTACTTTGGAAGTGAAGGTGTGGTGTGTCGTGATGTTGACCCGACAGAATCTGCACCTGTATGATTGGACACCTGTCAATCATAATATTCACACACCCGGCATTTTCATTGTTTACATGTTAATCTAATCTAAAAATGCCTTCAGCTGCCATTGACCATGTAGTGTTGTCAGCTCCATTAAACACATTTCACAGTATTTGATCCCTTAAAATGAGCGCACAAAATGTGTCTGCGTATTATGTGCCATTAACGAAAAAATTCAAATAGTAGTGTGTATATATATATATATATATATGTGTGTGTGTGTGTGTGTGTGGTACGGAGCTCTCTATAATGTTGACATACACAAGTCACAGTTCACACACAAGTGCTTAACATGTGTCACATGACTCGTTCTTTCTCAAGAGCTTTATTACTTCAAAGAGAAGGAGTAAAACACATTGCGAGTAGATGCTGCAGTGAAAGACTAGAAAATAAAGCGTGACCCAACCCTTCTGTGTTAATGGAGGTACAGAGGAAGGGTGCGCTGAGGAATACGTCTGAATGTGTGCGCAAAGCCTTTCATGCAGGAAAATAACGCTCGCTGCTTGTTTGTCTTGCTGTGGCATTAATTCTGTTTTTTATCCTTAATCCTTACAACAACACGGCCTTCGGAAACTAATAAATGGAAGGATTGGATTTCCTTGGCCTACGCCAAACACCACAGCCTTACCTCCAGAGCACCGGGGTGAGAGGGGGTTTATATTCTAGGCGTTCTCTCCTTATTGATATTACATATCAGCTGGTCCTGAGCACAGTCCGGCGGGGCAGGTAAGACTTCCAGATAAGCCCCGGGTGAGTAATGTATCAAAGGCCCGCTTGACTCTTCACACAGACGGCCGAGGGCTGAGCTGGATCCAGGGATCCAAGGATAAACACAGATGCCATCTTCCTCCAGCACATTTGTGTTTGGACAGTTTTTACATAATGCTTCAAAGCAGCCCGGACCCACCCAACAGCGGCCCGTGAGAACGTCTGGCTCAGGAGAGGACCTGATTGAAAGCTGGGCCACATCTCGGCGCTCATGACCTCATTGCAGTTTCTGGCCCATGGCGGCAGAGATGTGCTGCCTGATAATGGACAGAGGCCGAGCGTGTGGTTTGAGTTAAGACGCAGACAAAAAGGGTTTGTTTGGTGGGACTGAAGCACACGCAGGCATAATTATACACACACACAAATCAGGAAGAACTTCTGTGGATTCAGAGAGGGATGTGTGTTCATGTGTAAAAACAATGAAGCTATTCAAACCAACCTTCATCCAGCTTGTGTATGCACACTGAGAGAGATGACATCATCTTACTGTATTTCTTTCTGATGCTTCCTAATTTAGAGAGAATGCTTGGTAAGTGATCAGGACTCTCAGAATCCTCTTAGTTTAGCTTAAAAACTTCTATGTAGGAGTCTTAGCTGAAAGGGAAACTTCACCCCAAACATGAAATTTCTGCCTTCGAGTTGTTCCAAATGTGTATAAATGTCTTTGTTCTGATGAACGCAGAGGAAGATATTTGGAAGAATGCGTATAACCATACAGATCTCAACACCCATTGACTGTCATTGAACACAAGAGAAGATACTTTGAAGAGTGTAACAGCGAGCAGTTCTGGGGCACTTTTGACTACCATTGTATTTTTCCTACTATTGGAGTCAATGGGTGTTGAGATCTGTCTGGTTATAAGCATTCTTTAACTCATTCGCCGCCAGCCTCTTTAAAAAAAAAAGTTGCCAGCCTACGCCAGCGGTTTTTAACATTTTCACCCAACTTTAATGGCTCAAAGTAAATTTTCTGTAAAGAATATATGGACAAACAATATGTCACATGAAAGAACAGAGTCTCAGCTTTTAAACCAAAGGTAACGCATTCTTCTATCTTCATTTGTTCGTTTTTTATCACTCCGTAGATGTGGGTACGTTTCTTCAAAAATGCCCCATTTTGTTTAAACAGCTGAGATAATTAACGTTTTTTGTCAAAGATTCCGCCCAGATTCCACTTAGAACAATCATTAAAAACCACTAAAACATATACGTTCTGGGATTCTGTACTTTTTCCCAGTGGTATGTAATAGCGCACCTGCTGTACAACAGTACAAACACTGATTGCCGTAAGAAATCGTCTTTGGAGGGGAAGCGTTTTTTTTTAATGACGAGATAATTCGTCAATGGCGGTGAAAGAGTAAAAAAATTCTTTCTCAACACATTTATTCTGATTCGGAACGACCGGAGGTGAGTAAATGATGACAGAATTTTCATTTTTGTGTGAACTGTTTCTTTGAGAGATTCGGGACCAATCTGAGAGAAACTTTGAGCAAGGAAAAGACAAAAACTTGTGTCTTAGTAAGGAGGCGCGACTGACCCTGTCGATATGTACAACACATTCTTTTGAAGGTGATTAGTGATTGGTTGGTTGCCTGAGATCGTTTTTTTAAGGATAGGGTCTACGTATAAGGGGTTGTGTCCACAGATGCGCATTTACGAGGGTGAAGACGGCAGGAGCTCGGCTGAAAAAGCAGCATTCTGCTCAAAGTTGAGCGTTTTTTCAACTCTGCGCTCTGTCTGAACTGATGGCTTTTTTTTTTTAAGCGCGGCCTTACCGTTGAAAACAATTGAAAAAAACATGCGGGCCGCTGGCGTAAACGCCTCTGTGGACACACGGCTTAAGTCGTCAGTTTGAAATTATAGGTTTCATTTTTCCTGTTTTCACACACACAGCAATTCTTTGTTTGATCACTTTACTCACAGAAGGTTAGGACAGAACCAGATCCTCTCTGGTGTGTAGCTGCTTTTGTTCCACTTGCCCAATATGTAAATACAGTAATTGTAGTTAGTGTGAAGATTTTATTGTGTAATAGGATCCGTCACAAACACAATGCAATGTGTTGTGTCTTATTAACTTATAAAGCGTCATGCATTGTGTGCAACACATTTCTTCTCCCTCTTTGACTTTTGTCTATTTTCTCCGTGCTAAAGAAACTCTTAGGATCTTTTCTTTAATTCTGGAAACTTAAGAATTTTTTTTGTATTGTGTCACTTGGAGCAGCTCTTTGCACACAGATTTGTCATGAATACAGCCCAGATCGTTGTTGTACTTAACTCCTAAACAATAATACAGTCTCATTCACTAATAATTGTGTGCAGTCATCATATTTGCGACCATGCCGCCTGTGAAAATCCAGCTGACATTTTTTATGACATAATCTACAAAATGTAAACTTGATATCTTTAATATTGATTATGATAATATGATCATGATTAAATTCATTATGATTTCTTGCATAGTCTTACTCGTGCAATATTAAAGATATCAACTGTACAATTTGCAGATGATGGTAAAATCTCATTTTGATGCTCATAATTAGATTTGATGGTTTTAGTCGGGTTTTCACAGGCAGCATTACATTTGTCACATCTCACTAAAACCCTCTATTTGGTTTCACCAGTGACACATCTGTGTCTATAATGGATAATAATACATGTGTGTTAAAAAAAGAATTTACACACATTCATAATTATGAAAGTTTTTGTAAAAACGTTTTGTATGCAGATTTCACAGAAATAAGTGTGCGCACATGCTTAGTGAATGAGACCCCATGTCTTTATATTTATAACTTGTCTGTGTGGAGACCAACACACTCACTATTTGCCGTCTTTTCTGTTCACATAATGATATTGTTTGTTGTTTCAGAATAGAATAGCATAATAATAACTGTATACAGCGGGGAAAATAAGTATTTGACACATCAGCATTTTTATCAGTTAGGGGATTTCTAAGTGGGCTATGACACAATTTTTCACCACATGTAGCCATCATGACTGAACTTGTATACTTAAATGTTCTGATTTCTTTGTATGAATTCAATATTTGGCTTGATGGCTACATCTGGTGGAAATTTTTAGTCAATAACCCACTTATTAAAAATGCTGATGTGTCAAATACTTATTTTACCCGCTGTATATGCTTCCAAACAGGCGTCTCTCTGGAGCAGCTCGCGATTGTTTGATTATGTGCTTGTTCTTCATGGCCCTGCAAGACCTCAACCAGTAATATTCCAGTACACCCCCGTTCCTGTCTGCTCTTTTATGGCGTGTTCACATCCCGCCTGCTCTTTATTACTGGCAGGAATAGCTATGAGTGATGCATAAACATGACGTGACGGAAAGTGTCTTCACTCGTACAGTTGTATAAAAAATATATTTGCGTGAATTCCTTTGTGGAGTTGAACATGTTCAACTTGCGTTGAATACGTCAATTGCACCGCCCGATTTGCATCATTCACTTCTCCCGGTGAAAGGTCAAGTCTTTGCATTGAATTGGTATGTAATTTACTCCCGCAAATCGCTTAATTTCACGTTTGGTGTGCACACGGCACTACAATTTTAGTTAGTCGTAAGGGTACAAACACATCACAACAAAATGTGTATTATTTAATGACATGAGACATTTGTTCTTTTGATGTGAAGGGCTGGTGTGCAGTGTTGACCTTGAGTCATGGGAAGTGTTTGTAGCACATAAAGTGTTCTTGTTTTGTCTCTTGTGTGAACCTGACAGCAGAAAGATCCAGACGGTCCAGACCGCCCGAAGACCCATAAAAAACACCAGGTGATGCTCGCCTCATAAACACTCTCGGGTCCTGTTTGGGTGAATTTCTGGGGACGTTACAAAAGCTCATCTCTGTCTAGAATGAGTTTGGACTGTGCCAGGCCATCACAATGTCAATCAAAGTCAACCGAGACATGCACTCTGTGACATGACCGTCCCACCGCAAACATTCACCATGTGTTTGTGTACATGACCAAAACAAAGCACTCCACATCGAGCTGAACATGAAGATCATCTCCAACAAACTGCACCCGGACACCTCAACAATTTACATGCTAACACACACCGTGAGATGATCAACAGGGCAGAAACCTGCTAAATATTCTCTCAATCAATGTCCTTTTTTCCATTTTTAACTTTCTTTCACTCGCTAAACCATCATGTGCCGCCCTGTGACCGACGTCTGTTTATTTGCAGAAAGACATAGCAGGAAGTAAAATTCCAAACAATGGCCTGAACTTATAAACCTCATTCCTTCACACGGCCCACCTGGATGAAGAAAGAGGGAAAATTCCAGAGGAGTGGACACGCATGCCATTCACAGGCCTCACCAAACAAAGACTGTCTGGGAGCAGCAGATTTTCTGGAAAGATCAGGATAGAAGTGTTTGAACACCTCAGAAAGAGTTATCCTCAGACTGAACACATGTGGAGGACAGACACAGATCATCTCACCGCACGGTTAATACAGCTGGACGCTCACACAACATCCTTCACTCGTTTAGTTATCAAGCTAAATCAAGAAACTAGAATGCTTGTGTGAGGTTTAGGGACTGAATTGTTTCTCAGGTGGTAAAGGTCTACTGTGAGGTGTTTGCTTAAATGTGTTGTAGACAAACATCATTGTGCCACTATAGTGCTTTCTCTGTGATGCATATTTGTTCTGTGACTTCTGTATTTGATTCTATAAGGCCTGCTTTCACAGACAAGGCTTAGGACAATGACTTGGTGTATTTTAGGCTATTTAAGTCACTTTTATCAAAATGCCGTTGAACAAAACATTATTGGTGCACATCCTGAAAAAAAACAATGGCACTGAAATATTATACGATTATTTTCAGATAAAACGACTCAAAAGTAATTTCAGTCTGAGACTAATCTTAAGCCTTGTCTGTGAAACCTGGGCTTGTATGATTAGCATCTGTCTGGGTGGCTTATACCCTCGTCCATTATATTCTCATAATAGTAGTGATATTGTACCTCTACTTTTCAGCATTTATAAAAGATCAGTGAATATTTGATCTGATGGGTTTCACATTGATTGTGTGATAGTGAATGTGAACTCTTAAAGAGCTGGATCTGTTTCAATATCTGCTTATGATCAAATATATCAATACACTTTTGTAAATGTCATGACCAGTACAGTCAAACATGGAATTAATAACTAGTGTTTTCTCTATTTCAAAAAGGTATATGTCATTCTTTCTATTTGTAGTTGTAGTTTTAGTGACATATTTTGTAGGTGATAATGTCCAGGCAGCCGGTTGTTATCACAGAAATAATCCCCATCAGTGTGATCAGGATGTGAAGCTGAGGGTCTTGTGTCCCACTGAAGGGGTTTATTTACCAATAACCAGCCGGCTGCTTGTACATTATCCCGCGTATTACACGGCTACTTGCCACATACTTGGTCATAAAATGTGAATTTGAAGCGGTTTATTAGCTCATTTTTACTGAATGCAGACCTTCCGCGAGGAAAAGCCGTTTAGTTTCGGTTTGAAGTAACAATGTTCAACGTCACGAACAGTCAAATTGGTTTAATCATTTGTAAATATAATGTCATATATGTTATTAAAGGCATCTTTATAATTACATTTTTGTGTAATATTAAACTGCCCCTCTCAAAATGATTTGCAGCATTTGGGATACAGTGTGTTATTAGTTTTGAGCGGTTGTTGTTTGAAAATAACTCTTGGAATGTCGTGAATGGCCAATCATAATCAAGCATTCAAATGAGCCGTGTCATTAGTGTGCCTAACGTCAGGGATGTTTAGCAGTTCAGTGGTGGTCTCAGTTTCCCGGAAACACAGCGCTGGGGTTCTTCCCCCATCAACTCTTCCGCAGGTCTATTTTTAAATATCACCCCAGCTGAGAGAGAGGTCAACTGCCCCATTTACCCCAGTCATCCCACGTGTGTTCCAGAAAAAAATCTGGAGTTGATCACTTTAACAGGCAGGGCATTCAGCTTTCTATTTAAAGAAACACACAGCCAGGACTTCCCTCATTGGTTTGTTTGCCTCTCACCTCCCAGGAGGCCAAATATGAGTGTGAATTCTTCAAGTGGATGGAAAGTGTCTTGTAAAGCTGGAACATTTGCCACCTTCAAAGCTGTAAGCGGCCACTGTTCTTCTGCACATGTCTTAAGTTTTCTTTACAATTCAGGCCCCTTTCATTAGTGTTGTAAATAGAGTTAACCCCTTTACTTATTGTAGAGCTTCGTTTCTATATGGAAGTTTGAAATGCAACACAAAATCAATGAGAGAAGTAATCAGACATCTGCATGATGTCATTGTGCAAATCAAAGGCATTGGTTGAATGTGAGAACATGTGGTCAGTTCAGACAGGCGTCTAACATTAGATGTACGGGTCATTAATCTTCCGTCTCTGTTGAAATAATCACCTGCGGTTCTTGCTCACCGACACCCAGAAAAACCTACAAGAAAAACACCAGTCCAACGAATAACCATTTGGGTCTGGACCAAGCCTCATATTTCCTCTTCCTGCAGTTAGTATATGTCTATTAACATTCAGCTGGTTGATGATGAAGGTGAAATGGACTGCTGTGAGAGTTTTCATTTACATCATCTGATGTCTTCATCCCCTTTCTCCTGTCTAGAAACACTATTTCAGCCCTGTGTCTGCATCAAATCAAAGCTTTTGTAGCTTTGAATGTGAAGTCATTTAATCGTTACATCATGGCACATGTTTCTGTCATCTGGACGTCTCTGGATTTGTATTTGGCTAGTTGACATATATCGTACATGTGTCCTGTGGTGTGAAATTAGAAAACATACTGTTAATATATGATTTTATATTCATAAAAAGAATATCTTGAATGTTTTTTGCTGTTTATAGTTACACACCTTTATTTCTCAAGCGTATGCAGTTAAAACATTATGTACAAAATGATCTGTATTGGTATAAATCCAGATGTAGTTCATTACTTGTGTCCATGTTCATTTCACATGAACTTATTGGAGAATTTATTGGAGATTCACCTTCCAAAACCACATGTTTTACACAGGATCAGGTGTTTTACTTTCTTTAATATCTTTAACAAAGCCTATTTCTTCATCGTGCTGATGGCATTTAGTGTTGGTGAACATGCCTGTGTTTGGTCTCGTCTGTCAGACATCATCTACATTGAGTCCAGGTGACATCAGCTTCACTCCCACATGAATGTAATGTCATCGACACGGATGGACATCTGTGTGAGTCTTGAAGGCCTGAATAACATGATTATGATGGGTGTGGCACACTGAAGGATTTACGGTGTTAAAAGCTTTTTGTACTTTTGTTCTCAGCAAAGAAGAAAACTTGCACTGATCTCCAGAAGAAATAAAAGGAAGCATAATGTGAGAAGCTGATAGAATTGTGATCTTTTGATTCTCTGTTGAAGAGTTAGCCCAGAAAACACAGAACTAGAGCCGTGTGCCAGAGAAAAGTCACACCTGAGAAACAATGATGTTGTTATTCATACACTGAGCAAAAGGCACAGCCTGAAGTCTGTCAGAAGACATGATGCTGTGAAGAGATTAAAACTGCATTTGGTTTGAGCCCTTAAGTCTATTGAGTGTTGTTTGTTAAGACGAGAATGATTTCAAGCAAATAAACTCAGCGTTTGTGTTGAGGAACGTTCTGTCAGTGCTTCTTATACAAATAAATCCTGTGGACGCTCAGCAAATAAGATTTGAGATTCTTTCAAGATTTGTGTGTGTTTCTGTAAAGTTACAGTTAGGCCTGACTATATAAAGTCTTAACAAAGACAAAGACGTCTTTTGAAGAGTTTAAATGAACTGAGGTGAGTTAGTGGCTGGTTTGTACATGCTGGGAAGGTTTTCTCGCTCGGTGTTGTTGTGCGGATCACATCCTGTTATCTTCAGATGTGGCTTTTATTGGAGCGTGATGAAACCACACACTTGAAATATATTTGGCTGTGAGTTCAGTGTGCCCGTTTATTGTGTCTGGGTCATAAAAAGGTACTTTATCAGTATTCTTGATATAAAAAGAAACAAATTAGGAACTGAATTAACATTGCTTTATTTGAATTAACATAATTAACAATAAATAAATAATTCTAAATAAATAAAATAAACAATTGACAACAAAATAAATATTTTTATAAATTAATGTTTTTCTTAATCCTTGGGGGATCAAGATATGAACTAGATTAGGATGAGCAGTCAGAAACTGCATCTCTCTGTCTGAACATGAGGAACTTTTGAACATTCCACTTTGCCCAAAATTTGTAAAAAAAAACTCACATTGTGTCTGTCACATGTACACACTGCCTCCTTTTCGTCAGTCATTAAAAATATTTGGACTGATTTTCTGTGTTTTTCGCATCCGTAACAAGTGTTTTGAGAGGTGTTTTGACTACTCTGAGACACCATACAAACGAGCGACAAATACGGAAATCTTGGACTGTATGTGCAGACAAAGGTTTTGTTGCATTGTGGCAACGAGCATTGTCACTGTCAGCATCATCATTTGGTGAAGTGTAATCACACTTTTGAATGTTTAGTTCTCACAGCCATCGTCGCAAATTAAGAGCGTCTTTCTTTAATGCGGCTGTTCATGTGTGAGTGCTGTGTGTAGACACAAACTGTGCTAAAGACACGTGACGTGCCACCTCGAGGCCTCTGCTGGGAATTACAGATATGCTTGTGCCAAACACTAAGGTGTTATTGAAAATGAAAAACTATTGTTGAGATAAAATGTGCAAGATAACGTTAATGTTGCAATAACATATACTGTACGATTTTTTCCGTGAGGACCGAAAGCAGAAGTGATGAGGGCGGAGCTTATTGATGCTCCGGTCTTTCACCATTTTGCCGTGGGGCCGTTTAATACCGGCCTCTTAAAATAATTTTTTGCACTTCAGCTTCTCATCAGATTCCATCTTGTAGTCTCTAGATTTCCAAAGCTGCACATTTCAAGGCACTTCAGTGAATCTTAAGGCTGTCAGATGTGGATCACGTTTTAACCTGAGATGAATGAGACACTAGAGTCTTCTTGCACACAATAATTCAAGAATGAATCAGATGTAAAACAACAGCTCTCACCATACACGACTTTGACCTTCAGCTCTAGAAAGAGGGAGAAGAATTCAGCATGCTGTGGTTCAGCTTGAGGTGACAAACAACCATCCAAAGTAAAATGTCACCTAAAAAAAACAGATGCGACATCATGACAAATGTTAACGTGTGCTGGAAGGAAGAATGACGGCTGGACAGACTGTTAGATCCGTGTGTAAAGTGACGTCCTTCAGCCGACAGAACCACCGGACATGTGTTTTTAAACTCATTTGTTCTACTTGACAGGCCTCATGTTTCATTGAAACACAAGCGGTGTTACTGTTGACATTGTGAAATAGAAATCCAGCTGAAGCGCACACAGTACGTGACTTTAAATCCCACAACAACGGGAGAGTGAATACAGACGGAATATTTATTTACGGGTTCATTGTTAATGGTTTCCATCAAAAGCAGAATGTCCGATCTCAGCCGCAGGGCTCCCAGAAACCACAAGCCCAAACACACTTAGCTCCGGGCCGGACCACAAAGGCCTGCTGTTCACCTCCCTACTGACCAACACGCACCCGCCGTGTTTAGAAAACACCAGCGCCATCCAAAACACACAGTCAGTTTCACCGCTGAAATAAATCTTAATTTCCTTCAGTCTTTCTCTTCATTTTGCAGTTATGTAATGAATTAGAGTGCTGAAGCCACCCACTAACTCGCTCGCGTCCTGTGCCATGGCATCGGAGGAAGATAATGGTGTCTGTCTCCATTAGTGTCCTTCAGACGAAGAGGAGTGAACGCATCCGTAGACCAGCGCAGTCGTGTCTCATGTCATGAAGCCGTCAGGAGAAGCCGTGTGTGTTGCCAGTCATTTTCCAAATAATTACGTTCTCTAACAATGAGGTGTTTGTGTTGGGCGGCACTGGCGAGAGTCAGGACGTCTAGAGGGGGTCACGTTGGGTGTGTGGACCACGTCAGTGTCAGCCGGGGTGGAAAAATGGCCATTGCTCCATCGATCAGGAACCTATTATTCAGACCTGGTGAACAGGAAGTGTGTCACTGCTGAGTAACCTGCCGGCCTCGGGCACAGACCGTGACATCATCCTTGTGTCTGTTTTGCCAAACGCTCAGGGTCCGACTGACTCATACAGGAGCTCACAGAGAGCCGCCGGGTCAAAATGAAAGTGACTTCCATTTCATGTGTTCAGTATTTCCTAATGCGCGTCCATGTATGTTATAGACTTGTGTGCACGCGTGTGAGTTCTGAAGACACTTAATGACACTAGTATTTTTCTAATGGATTCTACAGACACCTTCTTACTATATGTAAAGTAAATATTCTTCAGTGTTGTGCTGTTCTCATAAACATTTGATCAACTTTATATGACTTAGTATTGACATATGTTCACAACATATTAATACAATTGGGTTAGGGTTATTTTTTACCCAAAATTCTCTTCTTTTGTTTCTAGCCACATTGGGTGAGTGTCACATTTTATATTCTATATTATTTTAAGAGTTTTTCCATCATTTTTTGTACCAGCATATTTTCTTGGAAAAACTCAATGAAAGTAAAATTAATTTATTAATGTAACTTAATGCTCTGCCTTGCAGAAATTGAAAAAGAGTTTTAATCCATTTTTAAGAGTTTTGCACGGTTTTGCACTACTTAAGAAAATAAAGTGTGTGTGTATGAACAGACCTGTAAGAGTGCGTGTGTGCGTGCGTGTGTGTGTGTCTGTATCTGTATGAACAGACCTGTAAGAGTGCGTGTGTGTGTGCGCGTGTGTGTGTCTGTATCTGTATGAACAGACCTGTAAGAGTGCGTGTGTGTGTGCGTGTGTGTGTGTGTCTGTATCTGTATGAACAGACCTGTAAGAGTGCGTGCATGAGTGTGTGTGTGTGTGTGTGTGTGTGTGCATGTTTGAGAGTGTGTGTTCTGTGTGTGTGCATGTTTGAGAGTGTGTGTTCTGTGTGTGTGTTTGTATGCGTGTGTATGCATGCGCCCGCATGTGTGTGTGTGTGTGTGTGTGTGTCTGTCTGAACACTGCATATGAACAGACCTCTAAGAGTGATTGTGAGTGTGTGTGTGTGTGTTTGTATGCGTGTGTGTATGCATGTGTGCGCACGTGTGTGTGTGTGTGTGTGTGTCTGAACACTGCATATGAACAGACCTGTAAGAGTGTGTATGTGTGTGTGTGTGTGTGTGTGTGTGTGTGGTCAGGTGTGAAAGTGTCTTCTGGACTCTGCACAGCTTGTTCAGATGTCGGGTCTCTGTGTTTATGCAGTCTTACGACTGGCACAGTGAAAAAATATGGCAGACCCAAAATAATCAGGCCATAAATATTTATACAAGTTAAAGCAACATAATCACTCAGAGCTCTTACCTGCCGCGAGTTTCCTTCTCTAATCATCAGACCAATGTCACACACACACTTCAAGATATTCACCGGAATAAAGAAAATAAACATGAACCGGTTTCTAGTCATTTATAATCTCAGGACGTGTAAACTCATCTTCTGTAAATGCGTTCCCCGTCCATACCTGTGTAAATCACTTCTGAAACACATCACAGAGGAGGAGAAATTAGGAAGTCCAAACGCCACACAGAAAAATGGGTCAATACATTCTTTTCCCATGTAGCATTTACAAGTTCTGGGCGGCTCTTTGGTTTGGGCAAAAGGAAAAATGAAGGAGGAAAAAGGAGAAGCGGTTCACTGAGGTGTTTAGGAGTGTGTGATGAAGACAGTCTGTGTTTAATTACACTGTGTGTGTGTGTGCTAATGCAGGAAGAACACACTGGTGTGTTTACAGATGGAGTCCATGAGAGGGCAGCACCCCGGGAGCACTGCACATCATTCTTCTGTCAATGTGGGTTGTTTTATGTCACACTCCATCAAAAGTAATAATCCAGCATGTCGATAAAAACTTGAAGGCTTAAGGGGGTCATAGTAATCCATGTGTGTGGGTTTGGCCACTAACACATCAGACCTTTTGCCATCATGAGTGAAATGAAGGAAAGATCTGAGAACTGAAAACTAACAAACAGTCGTGTGATGCTGCAGTGTTTCAGTTATAGTTCAGATCTCTTCAGCTTCTTCCAGATGTCATCAGCATACTAACAGTTAAAGTTGTTCTTGTTCTGTTAATCATCCAATGACTCTTTACTCACGCTTCAATTTCAGGCAGAATTCAATTTGTGTCATTTTACACTTAAAGCCAGTGTACACATCCGCTCCACCACAAACATAAAACAAACACGCGGCGGCGGAAAAACAAAACAGAATTCACACAGTCGGCAGATCATCAAAATAAGTTTGTAATGTTTGTTTTTCAGCTTAGACGGGAGACTTTAGTAAGACGTGCTTTATTTATTTAGTTTTCAGCTGTTTATGAGCTCAAGTGTATGACATCACACCTGCGGCTGGGCCTCATATAAGATGAGTCTCTAGATCCAGACCGGTGATGTATGGCAGACCCCTTGAATCAGTACGGGGGCTCTGATTGGCTCATAATGGATGAGGACCACACAGCATCTCAGCTCTGAGTCTGCATGTCGCTGCTATTTCCTCTTGTAAATATTTTGTGCTGTGTGTGTGTGTGCAGCCCGGGGATGTTCTGGAATGGAACGCTGTGGTTTCACTGCTACTTTCATGTTGTTTAAATCTGTCTGCGTGTCTCAGGCATGCGTTCAATGGTGGGGTCGAATCCTCGGACTTAAGAGAATCATCTTCTGCTGTAATTGGCAGAATGTGATGCATAACTTTGACTGGTGTTTACAGCACGTGACGTGCACAAATGAGATTTTGTATGACATGTTAGTAATGATGGTGTTAAACTTGATTGCTTTATGAGACTTTTTGTAGTACGTTTGAAAAAAGCACACAAGTAAGTGTATGGAGTGCACTAAACTGAACACTGAGATTCATGAGCCCTGAAGGAGCACTAGATTATCACTGAACGCTCAAAGACCCTCTGAGGTGTCTTGAAACATGAAGCTTTGGCATCGTTTCCATTGACTGGAACAGGAAGTTAGGGCGCCAGTAGCTTGTAGTTTACATCACAGCCTGGAACCTGATGAGACGCTGCACCATGATGTCATCTCAATCATTCCACCAACTTCGAAATGTCTTCTAAATGTCACTTTTGATCATGTTTTGCTGCACATTAGTTTATAAATATCCTTAAAACCTTCATATTCAAGAAACAAATAACTTCTAATTCCTCATTTTCAGTGGTTTTCATTTTGGAGACGAACTGTTTCTTTATCATTACATCATTAGTCTTCCATATCACGTTACATGTGGAAACCCAACACAATCTTGGTGACATTTGGAAACTATTTCATGAATCTGAGTCTTTTTATTAATTAAGTGATTTTGTACATTACACAAATCTGGAACAAATGCATAAGATGGGAAAAGCACAGTAATGGCTGTTGATGACAGAATATGACGAGGCTTTGTAAAGCTTTCATCTGTTATCTCTGGACTGAGCATATATAACACTGGTTGTGTCACAGAAAGCTTGTAGGTGAGTGACTTTAAACCCACAGAATCTTGATTCACAATCTGAATGTTGTGTGTGATCAGCTCTTCAATATCATATGACTGACAGGTTAGGCCGAGGCTACAAAAGCTCTTGTTCTTATGGCACACGTCTTGATATAAAGTGTGAAAAGTGTTTAAATCTTGAACTGTAATGAATGGTTTGTGGTTTCCTTTCATGTTAATGTCGGGTCCAACCGCGCATGTGCTTGAAGTTACAAAATCATCAAGTGTATGCTGAAGAGATTTATGTTGTGTTAAGCTGCTAGGTGTAACTACCTTAGTGAATGTGAGAATGAATTATGACCTGTTAGTGGGTTGATGGACGCAGAGCTCATAAACCTGCTCAAATATGAGATGTGAATGTACAGTAAAGGGATTGACATGTTACCATTATATAGAAACAGCAGCTGAGTAAAGATGGAGTTTTATTCTTTAACAGCCAAAAACTTTCCTATAGTATGTAGTCACGCTGTTTTACACCTGCTCTGTCACACAATGATTTCATACTAATGTCAAATATGTTATTCATACTTTTGACATGATTTTTGTCTAAATGCATTTGCTGGAGTTGACAAGTGACTTTGAACTTTGAATATATCAACACTTATTAATAGGGATGCAGATTATCGGCCATATCGGTCATTTTTAATGTTATCAGTATCGGCTGATAATAAAGTTTGTGCTGATATATTAAAGCTGATAATTCTTTAATCATTTCCTCTGGTTAAACTATTTCATCTGCACCCTGCTTGCAGTTAAATACAGTACAGTTCTGTCTTTCTGTCGCGATCATTCACTTACTGATATTATCAAAACATTCTGATGTAGGTACAGTGTTAATGAATGTGTAAATTATAGGAACAAAAGCATATTGTTTGGATCAGACTGCGGTCTGAATGCTTTCTGTCTTGAGACATGTGGCTATTGAAAACAATTTTCTGGAAAAACATCTATAATTTGTTTATTAAATATACCAGAAAAGTTGTTATTGGCCAAAATTTTTATATCGGTGCATCCCTGCTTATTAATGATGTCACAATGTAACTTTCTGAATGTAACTTAAAGGAATGTTTCACCCTTATATTGGTTTGATCCCAGTAAACACACATACTGTACTGATCAAAGACAACGGATCACAAAAGTCACGGCTCGGGTTATTTTACGGATTTTGGTACGGAGGATGTCACACGGATCTGTGTCTCCATTTTCATTGATCTTGTCTACATTGGCTGGTTGGTTCTTGTCACATGACCTACGATGCACTTGCGCCTTTCTGGAAAGTTATGATTTTTCATCCCGATGCAGTGCTGACACCCCTGAAAAAAAGAGCGCATCGCGACCACGTCGCCCCCTATTTCCACGCGCCTGCCGCCCATCTACATTTAAAATAACGATTATGCGCACGAAAAAGACACATAATGTGGATCAGGCCTAACTGTGTCTTACACTATGATGAATAAACTTGCATTCCCATCCGTACAGATCAACTGTGATCCAATAACCACTAATGTATAGACTGAAAGCACTGGAAGTTACTTCAGATAAAAGCGTCTGCTAAATGGAATCCATGTAAATGTCTTTTTCTCTCCATTATCCCTAAAAGTACTTTAAAAGAGATTCATGACAGGAGGATGTCATGAATCTGTCATCATTTACTCATCCTTCTCCTAACCCTCCTCCTCACCATCCTCCTCATCATCATCATCATCCTCCTCACCATCCTCCTCATCATCATCCTCCTCATCCTCCTCCTCACCATCCTCCTCACCATCATCATCATCCTCCTCCTCATCATCATCATCCTCCTCACCATCATCATCCTCCTCACCATCATCATCATCCTCACCATCATCATCCTCCTCACCATCATCATCCTCCTCACCATCATCATCATCCTCCTCCTCATCATCATCATCCTCCTTCTCATCATCCTCATCCTCCTCCTCACCATCCTCCTCACCATCCTCCTCATCATCATCCTCCTCATCCTCCTCCTCACCATCCTCCTCATCATCATCATCATCCTCCTTCTCATCATCATCCTCCTCATCATCATCCTCCTCATCCTCCTCCTCACCATCCTCCTCACCATCCTCCTCATCATCATCATCATCCTCCTTCTCATCATCATCCTCACCATCCTCCTCATCATCATCATCATCCTCCTTCTCATCATCATCCTCCTCATCATCATCATCCTCCTCATCATCATCCTCCTCATCCTCCTCCTCACCATCCTCCTCATCATCATCATCATCCTCCTTCTCATCATCATCATCCTCCTCATCATCCTCATCCTCCTCCTCACCATCCTCCTCACCACCATCATCATCATCCTTCTCATCATCATCATCATCCTCCTCATCATCATCATCCTCCTCATCCTCCTTCTCACCATCCTCCTCACCATCATCATCCTCCTCCTCACCATCATCCTCATCATCATCATCCTCCTCATCATCATCATCATCCTCATCATCCTCTTCATCATCCTCCTCATCATCATCCTCCTCCTCATCATCATCATCATCATCCTCACCATCCTCCTCCTCATCATCATCCTCACCATCCTCCTCCTCATCATCCTCCTCCTCATCATCCTCCTCATCATCATCATCATCCTCATCATCCTCTTCATCATCCTCTTCATCATCATCCTCCTCATCATCATCCTCATCATCATCATCATCCTCACCATCCTCCTCCTCATCATCATCATCATCCTCCTCATCATCATCATCCTCACCATCCTCCTCCTCATCATCATCCTCACCATCCTCCTCCTCATCATCCTCCTCCTCATCATCCTCCTCATCATCATCATCATCCTCATCATCCTCTTCATCATCCTCTTCATCATCATCCTCCTCATCATCATCCTCATCATCATCATCATCCTCACCATCCTCCTCCTCATCCTCATCATCCTCCTCCTCATCATCATCATCATCCTCCTCATCATCATCATCCTCACCATCCTCCTCCTCATCATCATCCTCACCATCCTCCTCCTCATCATCCTCCTCCTCATCATCCTCCTCCTCATCATCCTCCTCCTCATCATCCTCCTCATCATCATCATCATCATCCTCCTCATCATCATCATCCTCACCATCCTCCTCCTCATCATCATCCTCACCATCCTCCTCCTCATCATCATCCTCACCATCCTCCTCCTCATCATCCTCCTCCTCATCATCATCCTCACCATCCTCCTCCTCCTCATCATCATCATCATCATCCTCCTCATCATCATCATCCTCACCATCCTCCTCCTCATCATCATCCTCACCATCCTCCTCCTCATCATCCTCCTCCTCATCATCATCCTCACCATCCTCCTCCTCATCATCATCATCATCCTCATCCTCCTCATCATCATCATCCTCACCATCCTCCTCCTCATCATCATCCTCACCATCCTCCTCCTCATCATCCTCCTCCTCATCATCCTCCTCCTCATCATCATCCTCCTCATCATCCTCCTCATCATCATCCTCCTCATCATCCTCACCATCCTCCTCCTCATCATCCTCCTCCTCATCATCCTCCTCCTCATCATCCTCCTCCTCATCATCCTCCTCCTCATCATCATCCTCCTCATCATCCTCCTCATCATCATCCTCCTCATCATCCTCACCATCCTCCTCCTCATCATCCTCCTCATCATCATCCTCCTCATCATCCTCCAACACAAATCCTGTAGGTCCACTGCGAGGCTCATTGGCTGCTCTCTCATAGACTCTCAGGAGACTTTGTGGGTTTCTCTGTTGTTTTATTTAAGTGTCCGCATTGTTCCAGATGTTGCTCCTCACATTCCTGAGAAACAAATCAGTCCGATGTGGACACACAGTCTGAGCACAGAGACATTATGTGAATGTGGAGAGATCATTTGCTCTTGGATGAGAAATCTTTCGACTTAAGCAGCAAACACATTTAAAACATCAGATCTCAGAGAAAGATATGAGATATTGACAAGATGTCATCTGTGATGTTTCTTCTGTCCTATGAGGTCGACCGGCAGGCATGTGAAGTGTCCCTCAGCATGTCACCCTGTTAGAAATGAGGAGTGAACGGGGTTGAAGCGGGGAACTCTGGCCACAAGCTCGGCACCGCAGACCAAAATGACAGCGGTCATAACACGCCGCGCTGTCAGGAAACAAGACTTATGGCTTGGCCGGCCCATAGAACTTTATAAATACAGCATGAAGGGAATCACTTTGGCTCATGGCTCTCAGACCTATATTTGGGGCAGCTCTCCTTAAATAGACCGAGGAAGTTCACAAATTCCACTCTTTGGTTATGAACCTTGACATGACTGGACAGACGCTGGGGTGTGTGTGTGTGTCATCTGTCCTCCAAAATCATAGTGTAAAATGTTCCTTTAAGAGACCTCAGTACTTCAAATGTGTGTGTGTGTGTGTGTGTGTGTGTGTGTGGCCTTTTTTTCTATCCCGGTGACGATCTAAACCTGAATGCACACCAACACATGGGGACCCGTGTTAATGGAGGTCCCAATGGGCAAAAAAAATCATATTAATTGTACAGATATTTAAAGAAAATCTAAAAATGCAAAAAGTTTTCTTGGATCTTTAGGTTTAGGGGTTGGGTTAGGGGATAAAATATACAGTTTGTGCTGTATACAACTCATTACGCCTATGGACTGTCCCAACGGAGATAATAAACCAGATGTGTTTTCGTGTGTGTGTGTTTTGTGTGTGTGTGAATGTGAGTGTGCGTGTGTGTGAATGTATGCATGAGTGTTTTTTTGTGTGTGCGTGAGTGTGTGTTAATGTGTTTGTGTTATTGTGTGTGTATGCATGTGTGTGTTTGTGCATAATGGGTGTGTGTGTGTTTGTTAATTTGTTTATTTTATTGTGTTAGTGAGTGTGTGTGTGTTTGTGCCTTTGTTTGTGTGTGTGTGTGTGTGTGTGTGTGGCAGGTCTGTTATAAAGCATTCCCACTTATAATCTATGAAGGCGCCTTGCTCTTGTTCCCCAGTGGCCGGGAGTTGGCACGGCTTTTGTCTGCCTCCTCTAACTATTGGCCCAATTAATCACCAGTAAGATATATGACACTACAGGCATGAGGAGAGAGAGAGCAGACATTAAAACACTTGTTCATTTGTTCTGCTATTCACTTTTCCAGAAATAAAACACAGAGTTGAGGGTCTTGAGAAAATCCTCTGCGATGGTCTCTGCCTTCACACACCTGGGGTCTTTTGGTTGGCACCCGCCAGTAATTGGCAATTACTATGCATTTAGAATTAAAGCAAACATGAATAATTGGCAGGCGTTGAAGAAGACAGTGAGTCTGTGTGTGTGTGTGAGAGAGAGAGAGACCTCCCTCAGAAAAGAGAATTGAAGGAATCCGGCCAAAAACAGTCAGACTTATGGCTGTCTCAAGGGTTGTGTGTCTCTGCTGTCTACAGTCATTTCCACTCAAAGAAATCAACTATGATGCTCATAACCAGCACACAACTGTAGTGTTCCTATAGCTCAACCATTTACAGATTCTTAAGAATGTTTGCTTCAGAAAAAGAAAAACATAAATAGAGAAACTATATAATTTGTACTGTATAGTAAATACAACAACACAGGTTCTAAAGCACTTCCTGTTTCAGTTTTAACACTACACAAACATTGACAACCAACAGAACATTAACAACTGAATTAATATGTTAAACAAGCATCCGAAGGCTTAGTTATATATGTGAATAAAACTCAATGTTGATAACATGTTTAGACATGATCTGATGTAAATGATTAAGAGGAGAGAGTCATGTACGGATGAGGGTGTGTAGTGTTGTGTGGTCTTCAGTGTTTTCACAGTGAAAACAGAAACACACATGAGTGAGTGACAAAATGATGAGAGGAGGATTTACTAATAACCCACATCAGACACAGCTTGCACCGCTCGGCAATGTGTTCAGAATTCCCCCGACACCGGACCGCATCCATCGCCCTCAGAACCACAGACAGACACATTGATGTTTATCCACACCAAACTCTCTCACTCTCTCCTGTCTGTTGGTGTAAACAAGTGTCCCGTCTGAATCACAGCCACAGGCCAGTCATTTGTCTGAAGTGTGTTTGGGGCGAGAGAGCTGTTAAAGTGGTCCACCCTAAAAGCGGGCGACAGAGCGTTTGGCTCTCCTCAGGCCTTTATGAGGCCACTATAAGAAATAATGAAGGATCTGTGGGAGTCAGTCAGAACCACTTCACGGATGCTTGCCACCGTGCTTCAGAGTATGAATGTGTTATTTATTCCCCTTTTCTTTCTCTTTTTTAAACGAGTGGGTGTGGATGTTTTTCTTTGCTCCGTGAGGCATCTTCTTTTGCAGGGTTTGGGAAACTTAAGCTGTTCCTTAGCGCCCACCGCACAGCTCACCGAGAGGACCAGAGCCCAAGAGCCTCTCTGGTGTAAATCTGAAGGGTTTCAGTAGTTCACTTGTCACTATTTCTCGGTTTACTACTCGGTTTGCCTGAAATACTGTGTTTTAATTATTTGGTTTTTTAATGTTAATGTTTTTAGACAAATGAAAATATATGAATAGACATTAAGCAAATGTAATGTCAATTTAACCTTGACCAGAGCTCCGGAACCATTTACAGCACATTTACCTATAGTGTACTTACCTAAGAGAGAACTGGGTAGTATAAGTTAACTACATAGAGTCTGTTTGGGGTCAATGTTAGTACCTGGTTAATACTGTAATAAATATAAGCAAACCTCTTCAGATGATCCAGAATGCAGTGGAGAGAGTGGTGTTCAATGAACAGAAGCGAGCTCACGTCACTCCTCTCCTCATCAGGTTTCATTGTCTCCTGTAGTCGCTCACTTCACATTCAAGACTCTGCTCCTGGCCTACAAGACCACCTCTGGTTCTGCAGCCCCTTATCTTCACTCGCTAATGCAGACGCATGTACCCACCAGATCACTGCGCTCTGCAAACTAACCACGTCTTGTAGTGTCATCCTACTCTCACGCATGCTTCTCTGGATCTGTTCCACATGTGCGATGACCTGACCGCTGCTACAAGATCAGATTCTGTGGCCGTCTTCAAGAATCGGACACCTGACCAATAAGACCTGACTTCTGTCTCTTTTCTACTCTTTCTATCCTTAGAAAAAACCTAGCTGTGTATACGATGTAAGGAGATACGAGACCAGTTTTACTGCACTTAAGCTTTTTGTTGTCCTTCCTTATGTTCTTCTAAATGCTTCTTTTATTTAGCTCATTTGTTGAGCTCAGTAGTAAGAGCATGATCTCAGGGGATTGCACATACTTGTATAGGATGATGCAGTGTACGTTGCTGTGGATAAAAGCATCTGCTGAATGACTCAATGTAAATGTAAGTGTACAGTATGTAAATGGGAAACAGGACTGTAGAATAAAGTGCGTCCCTCACATCCACACTTTTCTTTGCACGTAGCACCGGCGCTGCGGAGGTTTAGAGGTTTATAGCACATTCAGGCCAAACAGTTAAGACAAAACATCTGTCATCATCTTTCATCACAAGAATAGGCAGATAACTGATAGATGACATTCATGTTACACACAGACGGATAAATTAGGGCCGTCTCATTTGAGTTGACATTATTATGTTTATTATGTGCCATACAATAATCTTATATTTGTCCATAGAAGAATTATACTTAAGTATTTTCTATAGTAAACTGTAGTCCTAGATAGTATAGTTGCTAAAGTACACTACAGTCTATACTATAGGTCATCAAGGGTACTACAATTATCTAGAGCAAATACTATAGTACACTACACAATCATCCGAGTGTTCATGTTAACCAGACTTTTATTTTGACGTGTTGTGGCGAAGAGTTTTGGGTGTAGTGTGTTTGACGTGTCATATATGTCACACTGTACAGCCCTGCCGCACATGTAAACATACATGTGAAGGTCTGAAGCACACATATAATTTATTTTAGTTTGTGAATTCCAGGTGACAGTAAAGCACAAAATAATCTTCTGCTCTTGACGTCCTTGTAAACAGAAGGACTGTTGGGATAGGAACTCTCAAACATTCCTCAGTTCACCTTCACATCGTTTCTGCTCGTTTTGCTGTCAGGCGGCACTTCAGAAGCGTTCCATCTCTTTACAAGCTGCTTCTGGAGGAACATTCAGTGTGAGACTAAATGACAAAATGTTCTCACAAATCCTGCTGTTCTGAGGAAAAGGGAAACTCTAATTAGCCTGAGGAATGTCTGCAAGTTGAGTTCTCTTTCATTTTTGAAAACTTTTATGGTAATTAAATGCGTTTCATTTGAAATGATATAAACGATGCAGTTGGACAAATATCATTAAAGCCCACATGGAGTCATCTGACATATCTTATACAGTTTTCTCTGACATTTCTTTGTTTATTGCTGTCATGCATTCATTCAGGACAACATATTCTGCAAAAGAACATGTGTTTCCTAGTTTAAGTGTCGCTGCAGTTCACATTGTCAGTGGAACTGATTGGTTTCTGAAAGCAATGAGCTCACATTCTCTGGCGTTGTGCTAATGAAAAGCCGTTGAAAAGTGGGCCATCGACACAACACACAGAGATGCTTCTTCAAGAACTTCATAACCAATCCCATGATGTCATCATTCTTTGGCCTATCAGGTTGCTTAACTGCACTTTTCCCTCTGGAAGCGGCCAGCTGGCTGATGATGACTCCAGATTATAGGAATAAATACACTCGCTTCGTCTTTGTGTAGAAGTTTGTTTTTCTTCCATTATGGCGTGAAACAAAGGGTTCTTGTCCCTGCGCACAGAAGCTTAAACTTGACTCGCTTCATGGAATAAGAGATGTACCTCATGAGAACCCACTGGAGATGTTCTGTAGGGCTCAGGAGGACCCTTCCTTCTATTTTCTCTTCTTGACTTCTTGTTGGATTTATTTGATTGTTTTTCAGACCTTTAAATTATGATTGAATCGTTTTGTTTTGGAGGCCTGAAATGAACCTCAGTGGATTGTGGTCTGCTCATTTCCTTTAATAAACTCGACCCCTTGTAGGTCATTGTGTAACACAAGCAACGCCCTGAAAATCAGCTCTGGTTGATGTTCCTCCTAATAACTTTACTGGTTCAACCCAAAACAATTTGTACAACAGAATAGATGTGGGTGTGTAAAGACTTGCGTTTGTATAAGACTGGAGTCATTCATCTCTATTGTTTAGTCTTTGTAAATGTAAAACATCATGCACATAAGGGGTGGTTTCCTGGACAAGGATTATCTTAAACCAGGACTAGGCCTTAGTTAAATTAGGATAATTAAGTTCTTTTAAAAAACATACTTTACAAAAAAACATTACTGTGTGCATCTTGAGACAAAACAATCGCAGTGATATATTTGAAGATACGTCAGCAAGTTGTGTTCGATCAAGGCATCTCTCACATTGAAGTTAGTCTGAGACTAGGCTTAAACCCTGTCCGGGACACAGACACAGAACACACTTCAGGAGAGTTTCATCATCTATTCATCCTCATGTCATGTCAAACCTGTATGAGTTTCTTTCTTCTTCATAAGATATTTTGAAGAATTCTGATAATCAAACAACAACTCCATTGACTTCCATTGTATGAACACAAAACCACTGAGATATTTCTCAAAATATCTTCTCTTGTGTTCCACTAAACAAAGGGTCATATACACTTGTACAAACACATGAGAGGCATAAACGTTGTCAGACATTTATTTTGAGTGAACTGTCCCTTTAACAGTAAAAAATATGAACTATCTAAACGTCTTTGTTCTGCTACTAAATCTGTCCAGTACAATCTGTTGTGCGCTCTTTAAAGATTATAGCCTTAAATAATGACAACCATCCACACTAAAATAGTAGTGTGTTTGAATTTAGAAACTGGACCATGTTAAAAAATACCTCTTTGACGCAAGTGTAGTGAACTATAAACAGTAAGGAAAAGAATGTGAGTGAAAAACAGACATTTGCTCGCTGAGACATACATTATGCTAGCCAACCTAACCAGTGACCACTAAAGAGTGCCTGAGCTTGCCAGTCAAACACCAGACTCAGAGAGTGAAAGAGAGAGAGAGTGCGTCACCTTGTGGGCCGGGCAACACCCTTCCGCAGTGACGGTTGCATCATCGCAATTCAGCGCATCATCAAAGCGAGACGTCTCCTCTTAGCGACACATCCGTGGGAGTCGCCGCAGAATGAATCAAAACACATTCATATCAACAGAACAAAGCCACCCAAACGGTTTTCTTCCACATTTACTCTGGGATGTGAGTAGGGATGCACCGATACCACTTTTTCCTTTCCGATTCCTGAATTCTGCGTATCGGCCGATACCGATTCTGATCCGATACTAGCACTGCTTTTCATGATCAAAGTAGACTTGCATATTTTAACTTTAATTGCCAGAGGTGGATAGTTAAGCATGTTTACTTTCAAGTATATTTTAAAATATCTGTACTTTATAAGAGTACTTTGGACAAAAAATACTTCCCTACAGTATGAAGCACATCATACTTATTCCACTACAGTCCATAAATAAATGTTTTTTTTTTTACTTTAAATCCATGAGTACATTAAAATCTACCATTTTCCTTTACTTAAGTATTTTTACTTAAAAGCATTATTTTTTAAATGTAATTAAGTGCTGTATTAAACTTAAAAATACATACAAAACAAAAATGTGGTCTCATAAAGCACAGATACTTACAACATGTTTAACAAACAAATCTCTGTTTATTACACAAAGCTATCACAATATAAAAGTCTCCAAACTCGCTCATGCACATCCTGGACACAAAATGATGCGCTTAATACATTCGCTTCTACGTTATTTAAAGTCATGCGCATTGGACGCAGAATGATGCGCTTAATGCACCCGCTTCACTCACGAGCATCCCGGATAGAAATGATCCTGATGTCGCGGGGATCTTTGCTTCCCAAGTTCAAAACAGTTATAACACAAAGAGAATATATATGTTATGTGTTTAAATCCATCCTAAAGTTAAAAGTTATTGTGCATGAATGACGCATAACATAGACCGCTTCCAGTGCTTGAATCTAATAACGTTACACTCAGCGAATACAGTCTCCGGCAAAATGCATTTTAAACAAAACCACAGTCTATTATCTAGTGATTATGAAGAATATTGAAAACTTTGGAACGAGTAACGTCCTGACTGTTCCAAAGATGACAGATTACCGCACCAGCGGAGGTCAGAGTTGATTAATTATGGTATATTGGTTTATTCCTCGCATAAAGCAATCAAAATACATGACATCGAATACAGTGCATGACAACGTTTATGGTAATTTCCTGATAGTTAGTCCTTCATGAAGCTTTAGAGTAACATCCACGGGTATCCCAACGGATCGGACTGAAGAGAACCCGTCAGTCCGATACCCGATCCAGCAAAAAAGACCCGGATCGGCCCCAATTCCGATCCAGAGTATCGGATCGGTGCATCCCTAGATGTGAGGATTGACGTGTGATGTGTTTTAAGGAGAAAGATAACACAGAAAGCTAAAGATATTTCATGTGCATGTCTGTCAATGTCTGCAACAAAACTAAATGTATTTGAACAGAAACAGAATTCAAAAATATTGAGAAAAGTTTGAACCGGTGAGTTTGACTGTAGGAATGTGTCAAATTTGCCATTTTCATTGTTGTTTGTACTGGTGATATTTGATCAGGGAAACACATTGACATGTTCACACCATCTGCTCCGGTGGGTCGTACGCATCACTTGAAGTAAACTTTTCTGTATGCGCTTCACTCTTGGGTGGTACTCTATTGGGTTATTTCTCAGTAAATGAGTCGTAAAGGCAGTTTTCTGAGTAATGAATGTCTGATATGAAACTCTTGGTGACTCGGATCAAACGCAGTCGACAGGATAAATCTGCTCCAGAAGCAGCCTGTCTTTATTTGCTGTCCTAATTTGTCTTGGGCTTCTGCGCCGTGTTTTCTGGTTGGCCTCAGCATAACTGTTAACACACAGCACATTTTACACACTGCCATTAAAAGCCACACTCTTTAAAACCCAGACTTTATTTTTAGCTCGTCTCTGTTCTGGGCAGAAAAAAATGAAGAAAGTGGTTTGAATGCAGACTGGAGTTCATCTCCTCAAACCGTCCGCGCCAGCTTCAACATGGCCTGTAAAAGTTTTGACTGCATCACACACTCGCACACACACACACACACACACGCACACGCACATACACACAGGAGACATTAGGTGTCTGACAGACGTCTGTAAGAACACCACACTGATCTTTACTGTACACGTGCATTACACTGACTTCAGAACAGTATTGTGCTGATCTCTCTCCTGCAATCTAACTAGACAAGAACTAAATTAATCACTAAGTCTTGAGGTGTAAATGTTATAGTATATTGTCATTGTACAGACTGAGTGTAAACACCGCTATCACTGTGACATTTACATTGTCTACTGTACAAAGTCATCTACAATTCATTTAAAGAGTACATAACATGAGATCATGAATGAAATGTCATGCAGTGTGTAATGTTGTCGTGTGTGAATGTAAGCAGTCTGCCAATAAGTAAATTGGAGAAAAGGGAGTCGACTCTGATTCACGCAAACGAGTCGTCCCTCATCCGATTCGCCAAGCGCCGCAGATTTACTTCATTAGATATAGTCCCGCCTACGTTTTGCTAGGACTGCCCGCCAAAACTTCACTCTTCTCCCCAAAACACTGTAGCTCGTGAGCCTCATTTGCCGTAGACCAATCACAGTAGACTAGACCATCTGACCAATCACATCAGACTAGACCAGCGGAAAGGAGGATTAGACAGATGAATCGCTGAATGAATCATTTGAGAGTCAGTCAAGAGGTAAGGTAAGAATAACGGACTATTATTAAGAAACAATTGTGTTTTACACCTTCTATGAACATAAACTTGTTGTTGGACACTCCAGAAACCGAAGTAGGACCTTAAACATCCCTAGTTATGTACTCTTAAT
Organism: Triplophysa bombifrons; assembly: GCA_029783895.1. NCBI lineage: Eukaryota > Metazoa > Chordata > Actinopteri > Cypriniformes > Nemacheilidae > Triplophysa > Triplophysa bombifrons. The sequence continues at coordinate 167,445 of CM056449.1, read as the reverse complement.
ATGTTTGTTCAGTCAGTGTGTGTTCTCTGGACATTAAACCAGTAGTTTTAAATCAAGCAAGAGACGAACTGAGAGTTTAAGAAACAGATCGAGAGATTCAGAGCTCAACTGCTTCACCATTCCACACGTGATCTTGATTTTCCCACACATTCAATCAAAACCTTCTGAAAGCATGTCCTCCACCTTGTTATGCTCAAGATTTCTGTGCATGCCATTTAAAAGAGAACAAACCTTCGAGCAGAAAGATATTGCTTAGCCAGCAAGTGTAAAAGTCCTTTCCCTCTGATCTCACGTGCCACTGACTATACATTGTGTATACAGTAGCCCGCGCCACACAGTCTCAGCACAGAAGTCTGATCTCTGAGAAATAGAATCCTAAATCAGAAAATCTGAGGGGGACAGGGAGTCCAGGAGAAGGTTTGGCCGCCAGCTGCTCTAGAAATTGAGAGGAAAGGATTACGAGATTAGTACTAACAGGATGCAGTAAATTCTCATTATGCTGTTTGGAGAGAAAAGGGCAGAAAATGTCAGACGGCTCATGAGTAGTCAAGAGAGAATACCAAATATTTACTCTCACACACACACACACACACATAAACACTGCTGGACATGTCAGGTGGTCCTGGAGGGGCTGCGACAGGGGAACCACGCTGCCATTTTCTTGGAAAGTATGCGTGAAAGCGTCAGTGTTTGTGTTCTGGTCAGGATTGAGTCAGGGGAAGAAATTAAGTATTAGTCGACTTTAATTATACACTTGCTGGAAACTGAAGAACATTGAAAGAAACTTCTTCATTTGTTTATGCTTCACACTACAGCTCAGCTGGCTATAGACATACATGATTCAACTACTGAAACTGTCAAACGTTGTGTGTGTTAGGAGTGTTCTGACATAACACTTGAGCACTTCAGTGGCTTTGGATGCACATTTGAGCAAAAGATAACTACACAAATGTGAACTTCAGCAGAGCTTGAGCTAAAAACGGCAACATCCTTGAGCATTTTCCAAAAATGAGTTGGGGTGACCTCTGTAGATCCACCCGTCTCAGTGATGGTAGAGGGTTCATCTTTGAGGAGATTTACGGCCTGCACACTTCATTCTCCACAAGACACAAGGGCGCTGTTTACAGCCACAGAGTCTAGTTGAACATTCAGGATCTCTTTCAGCACACTGAGAATGGTTTTGTCATTAAGCTTGAATCATCTCGCAGGTGAATCTGAGCTCTCTCCTCCTCCCTTAAATCTTCTGATCCTTCGCTCCATCGCCGGGCTCACGGTCACCACGGATCTGTCACACTCAGCCGCTCCAGTGGATTCATTAAGACGGAGCAAAGCCTTTGCAGTCGCCGGCATTTTCCACACGCTTTCCTTAAAATGCAAGGCGCGCGTCCAGCAGGCTCCTGCATCCAGAGGCTTGATAGATATACCATAATCCCTGTAAGTGATATGAAACGTAAAGTTCTCCCAATGATGTGCTCTGAACGAAATCAAGAAAATGTCAGAAAATAGCCCTTTCGTAAATCACCTCCTCCCTGTTCAAATGAATGCGTTGGGTGACTCACCGGAGTGGATTTACAGTAGGAAACATCAGGGAAAACAATATATGTCTGATTTAACGATTGAAAACAAAACATCAACTCTACACTGAGATTCTCATCATATCTGCAAAACAGACAAAATCAGAGGATTCATTCATACAGTAAAACTTTCTAAAGATATTATACTCCTAATTCTCATAAACCTGCGGCAGAACTTTATTCAAACATACATGAAAGAAACATGATGTGTGTATGTGTAATGTAGTAATTGTTGAACACATGAAGAGTCTGGAGGCTTGTATGACTGTAAGAAATGAGAAATGTTTGAGTTGATATTGAGATCTTCAGTCATATTGACTTTTGATATCAGACGAGACAAATGTGAGCTCACACTGTTCACATCTCATCTGACAATCAGGAGAAATATCTCAGACACACATGAGACTTAAACAAACACTTCCATTTGTTCTCCAGTTAATGTCACTGATATCTAGGAGGAAAACATGTGATATTATAGAGATCTCTCACTGTATGTGATCTCTTTCTGTTCTGGGCTAACAGCGCTTCCTGAACATTTTCTTTCAAAACATTATTCTCACATATATATATGTATATTAAGCATGGCAGTGCTGAGATGTTTGAGAGTTTTGTGAATGCATTTGTCAATCAAACGTCACCAAAGTCATTGGTTTCACTGACATGTTAGCTCACCAAGGCCAATCTGGTTTTGCTCTGTTTCTATAAGTGCACTTTAATGTGAACATGTGATGTGTGATTGGAAGCAGTTCACAGAAAACATTCAGAACGCTCCAATGTCTTTAGCAGCAGGTTCATATGAAAAGGTGTATGTGTGGAGCTGTTGAAACGGCACATTTCTGTGCTCTGAATCACACCGCTCAGGAAATCAATC
>CM056449.1:42500-162500 GCA_029783895.1 Triplophysa bombifrons | reverse complement strand
ACTTTGGATGGCACAGAAATGCAGACTGTGAAAGAATGCATGTGTGTTTATTGTAAAATAAATATTCAATACAGCTAATAGCACACATGACATTTTAAACGGAGCACATTTGTAGAGTCAGAATGAAGGAATGTAAAGAAGCGCTTGCTGAATGTTGTAAAGCTACACTTGGGTATGTTTCTGTTTGTTCTAGTTGTGCTAGTCTAGACTCTGACTGTATATTGAACCGCTTGATTTTGGCCTGGTCTTCAGCTGATGTTTAGTTTATCTTTCAATCCGAGCAGCTAAAACCCTGTAAAACACCTCAACAGAGCCGAGCTAACACTAGCAAAGCATCCAGAAGACCTGCTTAACATTGGTAGACACTCTTCGATTGGCTGTTTTTACTGGAAGACGGGACTTCCTTCAATAGACATTTCAGTATGTGACACAAGGCTATTGAATTATCATTCATATGAATTATTGATCACACAAACCTTTCAAACGTCACGTTGGCGCTTGTGCGTGTATTCTGAGCTAATGTGTGACTGGGGCGTCTCCTTAAACTCTTTCATCCAATGTTTAAAAATGGCCATTAAAACAAGAAGGCATTATTATAGCATACCACTAAGGAATAATTTCACACTTCAGATAATGAATGGCTTTTGACAAAACAGGTTTGCTTTGGACGACAGCCACAATGTAGAAAATCGACCTCATTCACTGTGTTTGAAAAAAAAAAGAAATCCAAAGCATTTGTCAGAAGTGTGAAAATCTGACATGTATGTGCATAAATGTTGTCTTTACCTCTCCCACCACAAACGAATAAAAACAGCTTTCACGTTCACCGCCGTATATACAGCATCAATATAAGACTGAACCTTAACAAGCTACATTAACAAATACAAAGAGGGCTATTAATCGCCCACGACTCTGCTCTCTGGAGCGCTGTGGGATGCAGACACCGCCCCTGGTTAACCAAACTTTCCAGCGGCCACACTGACTGAACCGCAGGGGCGAGAGGACCGAAGCCACAGCCGCGGCATGTGTGTACCGCCGTCCAGCTGAGCTTCACTCATCCACAAGACCCCCTGATCAGATCCCCTCCAATCACATGACCAAACCTACATCACATGAAAACCAGAAGAGACGTGTCCAACTGAGCTCAGATTTGTCAGGTCGGTAAAGATCTCAATATCAACTCAAACATTTCTCATCAAACAGAATTATGATCGTTTTCATTTTAGTTTTATTCATATTTTGAATAAGCGTTAAGTTTTTGATCTTTATTTATTATGTTTATGTTTATTTTAGTTAAAGTTTATTTTCAATGTTGCTATATAATATTAATTCATTTCTATTTTAGTTTTAATACAATTTTGTTTATTTTATTAATTTAAGTGCTTCAAACTAAGTTTTTCCCATAACTTTTAGGTCAATGTTTGATTTGATTTGACAGAGAGGTTTTCAAAGTTTTATTTTAATAAACTAAAATAACTTGTCATCAAATCGACCTGAATCCTGATTATTTGACCTCCACAATCTTCATTTGTTTGTCAACATTTGATTCTCTTTGATTTCTACTACATTTTAGCAGAAACAGCTGAGAAGGAATTGAGCAAATAAAACCGTCACACAAAGTCCTTTAAAATGAAGTTGATCTAATGTAATCTGTGATTGTGTTTCTGTATGATTTCTCGACTCTGGCAGGTTTGTTGGCTGTATAAGAGCCCACACAGTCACAGCGTATGACACTTTTACTCTGTCAATGGCCAAAAAGAACAAGACGCGGCACAACACTAAGCTTTCCTTATGAGAGAGCGAGGGAAAAAAAGCGCTGTAGACCTTTTAATTGAAAAGTAAGTGCACTTCTATAAGGTGGACGAGCGTTCCGCGCAGACATTTATTTGACGTGTCACGTCATGCGCTCCCGTGCCAAGTCCTGCAGAAGTCTCTGTTTGAACTCGCTGCCATTTCCACACTGCGCTCATTCATTTGTGAAATAATTGCCACGACCTTCAAGGGTTTTCTTTGGCCCACCTGGAAATATGGATTTTTTTCTAATTAACAAGCCTGTAAGGGCTTCGCCAGCTTATTTTTGCACGGGGACATACTTATTTTAATAGAGTTCTGTCGCAACGTCTCCATGTGAGGTTTCTCGATGTGTCCCGTGAATTTATTTACGTTTCTTGAGTTTGTGTGTTTTAACCGGCGCGGAACACGCCGGGATATTTTGCCCTCTTTTAACCCCTGGAAACGAGCTGAAATTCTATTTTTGGCGTTGAGAAAATACCTGCACAAAAGGCTATTTACAGTACACACAGTATTTGGTTTGAGTTTGTTTAGACTCGCTGTGCTTCAAGCCAAAGTGCAGAGTACACTAATGCATTACTGAAGGAGACAGATGCATGTGTTCAGCTTACTGCCGGTGTTTATTTACTCCTCGGCTCTTTTAAATGGACAGTATTCAGTACAGAGACGCTGGACACGGATCACCCTACACAACCTGAAAAATGTTCAATATGAGTTATATATTTCCCATCAAAAACCTAAAGAGTTCAATCTGAAATCAAACACAGCAGCTCTTACTGGTATTACAAAGAGGCAAACTAAAAAAAGGTCATGCTGATTCAAGCAAAGGTTTGTCCAATATGGACAACACAACCATTGGTTTACATTTTGAAACAGAAACTCTAGATGTTTCTAGAATGATGATCTTGTTGCGTGGCAATGGGCTGAGCAGAACCCAAGAGATGAAAGTCAATCTGACAATGAAAAGATTACCAGCAGCGTCCTCCACCTCCACCATTTTGGGATGAAAGAGACTCTGCAGTCCAATAGGCTTCTGATGGAAATATCAGTTGCTTTGAATAATACCCCCGTACATTAATCCTGAACGATGACAACACACAATAACGCACAAGACTAATCATCAAATCCTTTTAACATTTTGTTTTACAGTCTTCCATTTTTTCGCTCTATAGAACCATGTTTCAGCTTTAAATGCTTTTAGTTGAAGTGTTCGCATTATGAACACTGAATTAATACCTACATATGACAATAAATTAAAGATATGCATTAGAAAAACTGTTGGACAATAAATGTATAACAGTTGTTCCAAAACAACAATTCCAAAAGGATTTCAATTATGACAGACACAGCAAAGCGTCATTAATTATGTTGTACTTGGAATAGATTAAGTAACAAATTATTTTTATTAGAGGTTATTAGATTATTATTTAAAAGGTACAAAATAAAGCAATAAGCCCCCCGGGTTACTGTGCATTTTATAACAGCTAAGGGCGTTGTGGTACTTGCGTAGCGCCTAAAACCCATTTAGCTGTTATAAAATGCACTGTAATCCACTGCTTCTTGGGGCTTATTGCTTTTATAAAACAGTTAATCCATATGCGTAGCAAGGTTTCATAAAATAACGTAAATAAAATGATATTTAGGCTATGTAATGCGTCAGCTGTTATATATCAGGGTATTTTATAACAGCTTAGAGCTCGGCTCAGACAATCAAAATCAAGGACCAGTGCTTTCCTACATTTTGCTTGTTGGGGGGTGATCAACGGAGTTAAAAGTTTTGTGTTGATTTGTCAAAAATCAGATCCTCATGTTTGTTGTGTGTTCCAGGGGTTTAAAACACACTAAAGCTATTTCACACCTAGTGCAGTAATAATAGTAAATGTGTCCAATTGCATGAAATGTAAATACTCAATAAAGTGGGCTAAAAACGTTAGATTCCACATCTGATAACATAACAACACAACATTGTCCTCTTGGTTTTTTCACCTCAAAATGGCGGCCGTGAAGTGCCACCTACTGACTATTACCAAAAAAGCGTCCGAGTTTCGCCTCTTGGGTTCTTTACTCTTTGGCAGGATTCACCAGTGACCTCTGACCCCCGAGTGACTTAGGTTACAGTGCAGTCGTGAGCAGTGGATCAGAGAAGACACCAGAGATTATCCGCTCACCACAGCCCCCATATTTCCCATAAAGCCAAGCTCAGTTACATCAGAGCGCCGTCTCGGAGCGAGAGGAATGGCTTTGGATTGCCAGTAGACGTGAATAAGAAACCGGCTGAATTGGAGGTCATATAATGTGAGCTTTGTCCATTAAACCCCGGCCTCATAAATACATCCACATCCACATGTTGTGAAAAGAGCTCAATGGAGTCTAGACAAAGAGTCTCAGCGTCTCCACAGGACCCTTCATGAGCCCACGTCTCTCAGATCCATCACACAACACAACACATGACAGGATTGTGAAGATGAGAAATCACATGTCTCCAAGTCAAGAAATCTCAACATCTCAAACTGCTGAAATGCCACAGACTCCAACCAAACGTTTGGCATTTTAAATGAACTCAGACCTGAATGATGCAAGCCGTGTGATCTATATTCATTCACCACTCGCTGTAAGTCAACAACTGTCTCATCTCTGTTTTCTGTCACTGAAGGAACTTTCAAACACAATATCAGTACAACAGTTATCAGTTGGCATGATGACACCGTGAGAATGAATCCAGGATTCTGGTGTGTCTCGAGTGGTCTCAGGTGTGTGTTGTGATGTCAGAGCAGGTGTGGGTGAGATATCGCTCATTTCCATAGAGAGAGAGAAAGAAACACAGGGTCTTTGAGTCGAGCAGGGCATCTGAGGGTGATGCAGTAATGTAAACACAATGAAGAGTGTAAACATTTTTCAGCTGTAATTGCTGGTCTACCACTCAGACCTCACACACGCACACACACACGTTCTGTGTGTGGTTTATGAGGCACATGCAGCATAATCCATTAACAGAGACACACACCTGTTGCCAGGTGCTGAGTGAGCAATACAGGAGTCTGTTTACCTGTGTGTGTGTGTGTGTTTAGACTGTATTTAAACAGACGTTGTCTCTGTGTGTGTGTGTGTGTGTGTTTGTGTGTTTAGACTGTATTTAAACAGACGTTGTCTCTGTGTGTGTGTGTGCGTTTGTGTGGACTCGTGTCACTGTGGGGACTATAATTGAGGTCTCCATGGGCACAAAAGATTTTAATTGTACAGAAGGATAATTTTAGAAAATCTACAAATGCAAAGTTTTCTACGATCTCTGGGTTTAGGGGGTTGGGTTAGGGGATGAAATATACAGTTAACAACAATTACACTTTTGGACTGTGTGTGCGTGTGTTTGTGTTTAAACAGACGTTGTGTGTGTGTGTGTGTAATTGACCTGTCAGTGCAGATGAGTGTTGTGTGAAACAGACAGAATCCTGCAGTGTGAACCCCTCTTGAACTCATTCACCTGCCCGTCACCACAGAGAGAAACAAGAGGAATCTGGTGAAGTGCAGAGGTTTCACGGGCCTGTTGACTGTCTGAACTGAAGAATGAAATGGAGGAAATGTTTTAACTGGATTCAATCAAACACTCTGGCCAATCCAATTATCTAGATGTAGAGAAAGCTCAGGTGTGGCTGGAGAAAATAAACCTTCTCTTACGGTGCGGTCTGAATGTGAGCCTCATGTTTACACTCGGAGTAATAGGAAGATCACAGCTAACCTGTCTATCAATAAACACCTGGAGAGTCTGGACCTCTGATCTTGAAATAAAGGCTCTTTTAGAAAGAGTTTCTCAAGGTAGATGTGCGTCAGGGAGGAGATCACGTGACCAGCCGTGTTTCCAAACTCACCTCAGGACCTTGAATGAAAGATTGAGTTGCGGCTAGTTTTTCTAGATATCAGGAATTATGTTCCGTCTTTCTGCAGAAACAAGCACACCCAGATCTGTCAGATATTCTCAGGAACGACACGAGAATAAACCTGCAGATGAATGTTGTGTCATGTCTTCATGTTGTACTTGTATAGTTATCATGAGCTCAAAATTGACCCTTGTAATTCACGTTCCTGATGTAATTGTATGAAAAAAATCTAACAAATCTGTCATAAAAACCCAATAAGAACACTGATCATAACTCGGGAGATTTCATTTAAGTTCTTCTGGGATGTGTTTTAAGGATCAGTTTAATCATGGCTTAAAGAGGATCAAATGAGAGTGTCATTGAATCACATGAAGAGGTGATAAATGTAAATGTAATGAGATATGTTTGAGTTGATATTGAGATCTTCAGTCATATTGGCTTTTGATATCAGACGAGACAAATGTGAGCTCACACTGTTCACATCTCATCTGACAATCAGGAGAAATATCTGAGACACACATGAGACTTCAGTTTCCGTTTGCTCTCTATTCAGTCTCGGTGATGTCTCAGAGCATATATTTATTTCACTTAAGAAGTTTAATCCGTGTACATTGCATAGAGAAAAATTTGTAATAACACCACGTATCTTGAAGCAGGCGTAACACACGGGGTTCATATTGATCTTGAGTACTTCTAGAGTAGTATTGCATACTTCATATCTGCGAAGAGTATTTAGTTTGATCACATTTATAAAAGAAATCATACGGCACGTGCGGGGGGAGGGGTAGACTGAACTAAAGCAGATTGTTAACAAAACACAGACATCAGTTTCACTCACCACGTGTGGTTCATGTCTGGCATCTTTAAGCGCTGGGACAGCTCCATTGATCAGTTTCAAACATCTCCAAATCCAGCGTTATATCCACCGTTTATATAACATTCATCAACCAAATGCAGTGAACAAACAAACACCTGAACTTCACATACATATACTCTCTCTCCTGCTTACGAGTGAATGTGACGTCTGTGCATGCTCCTTCTCCTGCTCTCCTGTGGGCGTGCCGTGTGCTTTTCCGTGAGATTTGTCCAATAAGGGACTAAGAAAAGTTGTCACCAAACAGTTTAATATGTTCGAAAAAACTTTCCGAAACCTGTATGATCGCTGGGGGAGTGTATCGAGCACAGAAATTCTACGCCATACACCCAACTCGTTTTTTGACATGTTGACCTTGTTAAGCATGAGAAAACAGCACATTTAACTTTGTAAAGATGTCAGAATGCATGAAACATCATTGCAGAGTCGCTTTTATACCATTTATTAAATGTCTGGTTGGAATGCTTGATTCTGATTGGACAGTCTCGATATTCCAAGGGTCATTATTCTCAGATAACAACCTCTCAAAACTAATAACACACATTAACCCGGGTGCAGCTGTTTTCTTTGACGAAAGAAATATATTTTAAATATGTCTTTTAATAACATATATGATATTATATTTACAAACTATTAAACCAAATTGCTTCTTTGTGACGTTTGAAGTCGTTTCTTAATTTAAAACCGAAGCTAAACGGCTTTTAATAAAATATTTCAAATTCACATTTTATGTCCAGTTTTTTTCTCACTTGTCAAGTAGCAGTGTAATAAGTGGTATAATGTACAAGTAGCCAGTTGTTATCATGAAATAAACCCCTTCAGTGTGACACAAAACCCTCTGCTTCACGTCCTGATCACACTGATGGAGATTATTTCTGCGATAACAACCGGCTGCCTGGACATTATCTCTTGCATGTCTTTCGTTTTTTCTTGTATGTAAAGCTGCTTTGCAACATTGAGAATTGTGAAACGCGCTATATACATAATATAAGAGCAGAATTAAGAGCAATAATTGCGATAGTAGAGAGATCTCACCTGGTATTTTTCTTTCATACAGAGTGTGTAATCAGAGAGGAAGCTGAAGGTCAGGACTGATGTAAGTTGGTGTAAAGCACACGAAAACACTGGAGAGAGACTGTAATGATGTCTGGATGGCGTTGAGTAAACATCTCTGTCTGGACGGGTGACACTGAGCTCTGTTGCCCTCGCTCAGCACTCATTACAGCTCTGCTAGCGGGACACACGCTTCACACATCACAAACACCTGAAGGGTGTTCATACAGAACATCTCCAGCTTCATCAGGTGATTTTATCATTGCATGCAGGCAAAGTATTCTCACATCGTCAGAGGAACGTTTAAAACATGTAAGTGATAATGTCCAGGCAGCCGGTTGTTATCACAGAAATAATCCCCATCAGTGTGATCAAGTGAATCGGAGGGTCTTGTGTCACAATGAAGGGGATTATTTCACGATAACAGCTGGCTGCTTGTACATTATATTACATCTATATATAGATGTTCAAACGTCACGAACAGGCAAATTGGTTAAATCATTTGTAAATATAATGTCATATATGTTATTAAAAGACATGTTTATAATTCAATTTTTGTGTATTATTAAACTGCCCCTCTCAAAATGATTTGCAGCATGCTGGTTACAGCGTGTTATTAGTTTTGAGCGGTTGTTGTTTGAAAATAATAACTCTTGGATTGTCGCGACTGGCCAATCAGAATCAAGCATTGAACCGTGTAATAAGTTTTAAATAATGTAGATAGTTGTGCTGGGTGGGAAAGAGTTAAAGATCAGATTATTAAACGTCAGGTGAAGGCGTCTGAATCTCTGTTATCTGTCACCGACAAACATTCTTTCATTTCCTCTTCAAGTCTGTGTTCACACCAGCAGGAATAATGAATCTTTCATACCAAAATAAGACATTTAAAAACTCACATTTATCTCTAAACGTTTAATTAAAACCATCAGTGGAATCAAATGATTTTTGTGCTCCAGTAGAGCTCAACTTCTGCAGATCATAACACACGTCTGACAATATTATTCCTTCAATTAATAACCGTCCTGTGTGTACAACACATCCACAGGCCCAGATGAACTGAGATTTCTGTCAAGCCAATCCCAAACAGTGTGTGGTGTAATGTTGACTGATTCAAGCGTGAGATAAATACACGAGCCGTGTGAAAAACATACAATTTACTACATTAAAGGATCCAGATAATGTCTGAGAGCTTGAAATCACTTTCTCTGCTTTACAGTAGATGAGCAGATGAAAACATTCATTTTCAGGCGTGGGAACAGAAAACAGTGGTGACACACGTGGGATTCTAAGGTAACATCACTTTAAATCTAAGCCTTGAGATTGAAAAGCTTTAGTTTTGTTCTTGAGAGTATCACTGCACAACGTTCAGGTGTTTTTGTCATCTACTGCTCATAGTTTAGGTCAGACGACAGAAAAGATTTCTAACACTAAACATTAAACATCAACTCCAAACTCATCCTGCATCGATTGTGATACAAACATGAAGGATTCCTTAAAGGATTTGAGGTGTTGAGGAGAGATGTGTTATTACTTTGTGGATGACCAAATACTCTTGAACAGTGGGCCGCCATCACAACAACACTCACAACATCACAGCAACAACCTGAGAATCATTCCACACAACCCACAACTTTAATGATACACTGTATGAGACGCTCTTTTGTTGATAACCTGGCTTCAGTTCTGCACGTTCAGTGTTTGTCTGGACTGAATCTCCATCTCATCCGCTCACTACTTCAGCTTCTCAATATTACTGCAGTATAACATTAGTTGAGCTCTGAGAATGTGTGAGGCTTCATTACGCTCAAGAGCTACGCTTTCTTTGTGAAGAACTGCTAGTTAAAGAATCCTCTGCTAATGCAGAAAAATAATAAAGTGGAGAAATGAGATTTTAAATGTTATTTGTTTGCTTTGCAGACAAATCAGCGCAGTAAAAAAGGCAAAGTGGCGAGGGAGAGGTTGACTGAAGTTCTGTTTTACTGCACTTTTTCTCGCCGTGTTTTATGATGTGGTTTGCTCAGGACTCTGTTTCCTCCGCAGAAATAATGAGTACAACTGCACTTCGAGCGAGGAACACGGAGAATAAGCCAGCGCAATTACATGAATTAAGTTGGGCTGCTTTCTGTTCAAGCCGAGTCTGATTTCCTCCATTAAAGCGAGCAGGGGAAGCACAGCCGTCCCACCGAATATCCTTGGCGTCAAAATAGTGGCCCTGTCGCCTAGCGCACAACTGTATTTTAAACACTTGATTGAGATGAAATAAGTGCCCCACCCGAGCGTCTGAGAGCACAGACGGCTTCACATCTTATTAATCATACAGAATGAGATTTAATGAAAATGTGAAAATGCAGAGAGGTTTGTGTGAGGAGTATGAGTAGGAGATATAAAATCAATGGAAGGTCCCCATAAAACATGTGTGTGTGTGTACACAGGAGACAGACGGTCTGTTTTTGGATGGGCGTCTCCGTGGAAAAACATCATCTTATTGAAGCTAGGATCATGATGTTGAATTGAATTCAGCTGTGTGTGTTTGAGCTGATATCTGTGGGGTCTCTGACGCTTCACACTCACAGGAGACCCTTTATCACAGCGGGAGAGTGTGTGTGCGCTGTAATAGTTAGCAGTAATTCACAACAGAGAGTGAAACACACTACAGCAAACACTCGCTGGCTGGTTAGGTTACTCTGATCTGGAGTGGGTGGATTTTATTTGCTTCCAGACGCTTTAAATTCCTCAGTCAGCACAACAAATTACAGCAAACGACACAGAAACCGCGACACACAACTTAATAACTGTGTGTTCACTCCACATGTGTCCAGTTTAGTGCGGTTATTAATCTCTAAGGTTTTATTCATATAGAACAATTTTAATGTTTAATCTATTAAAAAACAAATGTTTGCTTAATGTGTGATCTTGATTCACCTGCCACATCAGGGTGACGGTTTAAAGGACTGAAGATGTGCTGCTGCTCCGTGAGAGAGAAAGAGAATCACTCAGATATGTTTTTCCTCTGTGGTTTTGAAACCATCACCACAGAATTCAAGCAAACACACCCAGCACCAAAACAACCCCCCCAACACACACACACGCACAGACAACATGCACACACACACCACATTCACACATGTGTACATATTACATTCACACGCAGGCACACACACCACATTCGCACACACCACAAACTCGCACCACATTCGCATGCACACACAAACACTGCATGCACGCACCACACACACACCAACTCACACACGCATGCACACATACATGCACGCACATTCCACATAACAGCACAGAGAAGTTACACAACAGACACATTGTCATTAACATGTGGATGATACTAACAAAACACATGATGAGTTAAATACAACTATTATTCTTTAAAAATCATTTATAACATAACATAAATGTGTTTATCACTCGTGTAAAACTAATGCAGAGACAAAGAAACATTTCAGAATAATTACTATAACAAACAAATCTATGAAAGTCAAACTTCTGGAGAACAGTGCTGAGGATAGAGACACACTAGATATTCTTCATTGTTATAAAAATAATGTCACAGTTCAAAGAACCCAAATGGTCCTAAATAGGGCAAATATACCTTATTTATTTCTTTAGATTCTGTGGTGAAGTATGAGCTGGAAGTGTCACAGATACCTGACTACTATAAAGACAGACGTCTGAGAAAAAGATGACACAGCCGTCAACATGTTCCGATACTATGAGTTTAACCGTCCCGTTTTGGTTCAGCGTCTCCCCCGCATTGGTGTATCACAACCCATGACATCAGCACGGCCGCACGGAATCCCGTCCCCAAAAACAAGACCAGACTGAGAGCGCTCGACCCTGTGATTGTTGGCAGAGCGCAAACCATTTGTGGTGATGACTGAGGTTTAACTTAATCTGGAACGGGAGGATCGGAGAGCGAGAGAGACAGACAGACCAGCAGACAGAAACGTGTAAAGACAGACGGACGGACAGAGAGACATGCCGACAGACAGAAACGTGTAAAGACAGACGGACGGACAGAGAGACAGACAGACCAGCAGACAGAAACGTGTAAAGACAGACGGACGGACAGAGAGACAGACAGACCAACAGACAGAAACGTGTAAAGACAGACGGACTGACAGAGAGACAGGCCGACAGACAGAAACGTGTATAGACAGACGGACTGACAGAGAGACAGGCCGACAGACAGAAACGTGTATAGACAGACGGACTGACAGAGAGACAGGCCCACAGACAGAAACGTGTATAGACAGACGGACTGACAGAGAGACAGGCCGACAGACAGAAACGTGTATAGACAGACGGACTGACAGAGAGACAGGCCGACAGACAGAAACGTGTAAAGACAGACGGACTGACAGAGAGACAGACAGACCAGCAGACAGAAAAGTGTAAAGACAGACAGACAGATGGACAGAGAGACAGGCCCACAGACAGAAAAGTGTAAAGACAGACGGACTGACAGAGAGACAGGCCCACAGACAGAAACGTGTAAAGACAGACGGCCTGACAGAGAGACAGGCCAACAGACAAAAACGTGTAAAGACAGACGGCCTGACAGAGAGACAGGCCGACAGACAGAAACGTGTAAAGACAGACGGCCTGACAAAGAGACAGGCCAACAGACGGACAGACAGATGGACAGAGAGACAGACGACAGACAGAGAGACAGACGATCAGACAGACAGAGAGACGGACGGAGAGACAGAGAGACAGACCGACGATCAGACAGACAGATAGACGGACAGACAGAAGGATGGACGATCAGACAGACAGAGAGATAGATGGACGATCAGACAGACAGATAGACGGACAGACAGAAGGATGGACGATCAGACAGACAGAGAGATAGATGGACGATCAGACAGACAGGCCGACAGACAGACGATCAGACAGACAGAAGGTTTGTAGTTTGAGTAATGTTTGATCCTGATGGCTGATATTCACACAGAGCATTATGTCAGTGATGTCAGAAAGACACGCAGCATCAGTTGTGTGTGTTCATACTGTATATATATTTAAAAGGGTTAGACAGGCTTGATTCTGTCAGAGCTGAACTACAGTCTCACCCAACAGAAGCTGGAAACTGTGTCAGACGTCCATACACAGACGTTTATCACCTGATTTATTCTGATACACATGATAGATAACCTTCTGATGTGTTGTGCTCATGACATCTGACAGATCATTGGGTTTCCCTCACACGGAATCAACTACAGATCACATGAGTATAGGCAAACTGACCTGAATCAAGTCAAAACATTGTGAAAGCCAGAGATAACAGAATCCATTCACTTGGTCTCTAGAGAATGTGTTTGAAGTCAAAATGTGAAACAGAAGCAGATACTGAGACTTAATACTCATCATGTGAACTTTGACTTTAGCGCTGCTGTGAGGAGAAGAATCCACCTGTGTCAGTAACATGAATAAAGACAATGAAGTGAGTTTATCAGAGCCGCACATTCACAACGCACTGAGCAAACCTGTGTTTAGTTGTTATGTTACAGATGTGAACCCTCAGCCACTCTACATCACCTCATGTGGATTCAGTGTGCTCTCCAAACACTCATTATTAATGTCACAGAAGCAAATTTAATGTGTGGTGGAGGTGAAAGAGAAAGAGTTACATTCTATTTACATCTCTGTCGGAGTATATACATCACCCATTGCTGTGCAAACACTGGCCAATGAAAGATGCTGAGAAAAGCCATCCTCTCACACACACACACACGTCAAATCTGCTAAACAACTCACTCTGTGTTTTATACGGAAGAGTAAAGTCTCACAGGTTCAGACTGACATGAGCTTGACTCAATGATAATGAGCGTCGGTGTTTTGGGTAAATGATTTTCTTAAGAAATGTTCTGGAAGTGAACAGCATCATGAAACCTCACAGCCTCAACATTTTCAGTGAAAGCTTTGAATAATCCTGCAAATGAGTTGTGTCATTCCAGTGAAAATCTGTTTGAACTAGACCCATTCATGTTCTGAAGAAACTGTCAGGGGTGTTTGAGAGCACCTTACCATAACCAAAACTACAAGACTTATTTCTCACTAGAAATTCAATCAAAAGTAAAAATGTAACTTTAATTTATACAAAACTTTGCTCCGGTGGTAGTTTCGGTCGCCATTTTATTCTCCTCGACCAATCACGTTCCTCACATCGCATGTTGGTATGGAAACGTCGGGTTTCGCTACTCGCTTGTCATTGGTCAGCTGTGAAGAAGCCTCTTGGTTTTTTCAACTTCAAAAGATTCTCTGAGCTGCAGAGAAGACGTCGTGCTGGCGATTACGGTAGTGCTCAGGACTTTTTTGAAAACACTGTTTACTCCAAAGGATTAGAATGTAAAACAGACGCTAGCAGCTTGAAAAAATAAGTCAAATGTGAACACAGCCTAATTCATTTACTCATTTGGCAGACGCTTTTATCCAAAGCGACAATTCACTGCCCCAATGCTAACATGTTATGGGTGGCTGCCATGCTAATGCTAGCATGTCCTGAGTGTTTTTAGTGCGTTGCTATGCGGTTTCTAAGATGCTCTGTGTGTTCTTTTTTAAAGGCCACCCAAAGTGTGTTTTCTAGATATTACCTGTCTCTACTTTATTTGACTTGTTTAGAAAAGTAATCGCACACATCTCCTCAACAAGCTTCATGAGTTAATCGATTACGCTTCATAACCCAAACGCTTACTAGCACTAACCCAACCTCTGCAGTGTAGACATCAAGAGTATATCATCTCAGAGTCGTATTTACACTTCATGTGAAATGTAACTCTGTGCTGTTTCTTGTGTAGTTCAGTGTAATTCCAGCCCATTTATTCCACTCGCTCGACGCGGCCAAAAGCCAAACTGGAGTTGGCGCTAAGAGGAAGACGCCAGTCGCCGAGTTTTCCAGCGCAGATGAGGCCGTACCCTACTCAGAAAAATCCCCTTCACTCCTGCAGAATTCATGCTGACATACACAACACGCGCCTAACAATGCACAATAAATTGATTATCATATAAACCCGGGTACAGGCCAGAGAGAGAGAGAGAGAGCTAACTGTTGAATGTCTGGCTCATCATGAAAAGCTTCAGTCTGGATGATATTGGGCTGTGGAGTCTGTGCCACACAAAGCACATCAGACACACCACTGGACTATTAATAGCAGGAGCAAATACCACAAATGAATGACAGACTCTGGGTCTTCCATCTACATCAGCGACCGCCGGCAAGACCCTGAACAAGCCAAACTCACACTTTTATGATCAGACACAGAAGAAAAGTAAAGTGCTCAAGCCTCTGTGACGGGTGGAATCACTGCAGGGATATTCAGAGATATAATGAGAGTCAAGAATGAGACAAGATTTCTTCATGCATGTTTTCTGCCTGTTGTTCTTTATTCACACAAAAGAAACAGTTTCTTGCTAAAATGAAATCTGAAGTCGCTCTGAACCGTTTGACTCTTTTCTCTGTGGAACACAAGAGCTGCTTAGCGGTCCCGGAGGAAAATTAACCACCCTTCATTTGTGTAGTAACCATGGTTAATTGGTGTATTGATGGAAAATGGCACACCATGGTTTGACTACGGTAACCCCGCAGTAAAACAATGGTTCCTTTGTGTAAGGGTGTGTTTATAAACATGCAGTAAATATACATAGAGGACGGATGTTATCAAACACCTAAAGCACATCACACTTTATCATCTATTCAAAGTCTTACTTTATGTGAGAAGCAGATAGAAAACTGGAGATCCTCCTCAGCGCTGAATCTCTCTCTGTGTCTCCAGAAACACTGATCAAATGATACAAAAGGAAACAACACAGATGAGATTTCTCTTTAGATAGAAAACGTGTTGTGTGTTTTAAGAGAGAGTTCACAGAGAGCATCAGAATGTTCTCATGACGCAGGACTCATACACATGACTTTTGAACATGAACACATCTCAATGTGCCATGTGTGAGGTAGACATGCTAAATATCACCTAGATGCTTTTACACAAGTGTAACAAGATTTCAAGTAGGGAAGGAAGGAGTTGGGAACCGGAAGACATTTTAAAACATTTAATAAAGTAATATAACAGCCGGCGGCCCCTCACGGACGACCGCCGGCGAACACCAACACAGTAAAACATAAATACATATACAAACACTTCGGGCCCGGACCTCTCTCTTCGACGGTCCGGTCGCTCGTTCCTTTTATATGCTCCCAATCTCCTACGTGATTCGAGCCCAGTGTGCTCATTCACAATTACGGACGGCGGGCGGCAGCAAAGGTCGCCATTCCACCGAAGCTTTGACGGTGGCCGCACTGTGCACTTCCGTTTCCCGAGAGACACCGCTTTGGGCAGCCACTGGCGGACGCCCTTCGTCCGCGCTGCCCGAACTCTTCGGCACCGCGAGGCCACTCGGCGGAGAGGACTCTCCTACAGCATGTCTCTTCGACGGTCCGGTTGCTCGTTCCTTTTATATGCTCCCAATCTCCTACATGATTCGAGCCCGGTGTGCGCACAGCTGGCGCTCATTCACAATTACTCAAACCACGGTCACGCCCCGCCTACTCTACTACGTAGTAGTAAGTAACAGGAGACTGAAGGTTTTCAGAACCCCTGAAATATATAGCATTAACATCACACGTTCTGCTCCAGCAGACTCCTCTCTTCCAGTGAATAAAGAACATGTGAAGTGACGGCTTCCTCTTTGAAGTGGGCAAGAGAGGTAATGCCGAGCTAATTCAATTAACACAGACTGTTCTCAATTACTGCTCTTCAAACACACGTCTTTCATAAATTAAAAAGCCAGTCTCATTGTCGTTGGCAGAAATGCCTTCTATATCAACTCTGTCTCCACAACAAAGTGTGAACGCTCACATGTGGAAGTGTTTGAACCCAACCAATTCTTATGATGCTGTAATAAAGCCAAGACTGTAAATACACAACATATTGCATCTTTTCTCAGCAGATCAAATACTGAGAGTAATAATGTGTGTGTGTGCGTTTGTGTGTCTGTGTTTGTATGTCTGTGTGTGTGCGTGTGAGGGCATCATATGTGTCAGACAGGTGAACAGAGGAACATGCAGGCATTGCTGTGATCCTCTTTCAGTGTTTAAAGAGAAGGATGTGTTGGAGGCAGACGCCTGCTGTGAGTATGAAATACCTGCTGTCCACAAAAACCACAGACGTTTAAACAAAGAGCTGAGAAAGAAAACAGAATAACGTGAAGCCAGATTCACATGTGTGTCGGTGACTGATGAAGGAGTTGATTAACGGCAGGAAGTTGAAGAGATCAGAGCAGGAAGCATGCACTAGAAATCTAGATCTTGATGGGGTGTAGGAGTGCAGGAGGTTGTGAAAGTAAACCGGTGCAGATCCAGTGATAGTCTTGTAGGCAAGCATTAGTGACTTGAATCTGATACAGGCTTCAACCAGTAGCCAGTGGAGAGAAGAGATGAAAAGGGGAGTCACATGAGCCCTTTTGGGCTGTTGGAAGACGAGGCGTGCTGCTGCGTTCTGAACCAGCTGGAGCAGTTTGATAGTCTTAGCAGGAAGACCAGCAAGGAGAGCATTGCAGTAGTCCAATTTTGAGATTACCAGGGCCTGGACATCTGTAATCTGGGTCAGGATCTGTGAATGTCCAGAAGCACTTAGTGATAAGGAAGTTTATTGATTATTAATTGTCGATAACAGATAACTCAACAATAATAATAAACGGTGAGGAAAATTTGAAGATCTTTGAATTTATTTAAGTAACGAGAGATACAATGTTTTCAGTCTTAAGGGCTTTGCACATACAGTTGAAAATTTTCGTATGTGTTTATTTCGTATTTGGTGGTCATTTATACGGTGTCTCTGAGTAGTCAAAACGCTGTCTCAAAATGCTTGCTGCAGATCCGAAAAACGCAGAAAATCTAACCCAGTTCGATTTTTTTATGACGGATGAAAATATAGGAGGCAGTGTGTGACTGATACAATGTGAGGGCGTAATTATATTTTAACGTGCAGGAATTTCGGACTCAATGTGCAATGGGCTTTAATTGTTTTGTTAATAAACATTCTCTCTGTCAGAGTCTGTCAGTGGACTCTATCTTTGTTGTTTAATCAAAAGTAAAGGTGATGCCAACACATGGACACTTTTATATATTTTGACACCATGAAAGCTGTTTTACAGCCCTTTCTAAAACTGGTTTATTCTGGTATCTGAAGTCTGATTGCTGTGATTTTTGACAAAAACAGGTTTCAAGTTGGCGATGAAAAGCAAAGTAAACCCCAACCCTAAGCACAACAGTCAAGGATCACAAGTCATACTCTAGAAACAGTTCAATATCAAATCATGCCCAGTGTTGAACCATACCTGTGAAAAGTGTTTGAATGAAGTGAAAGTAAAGCTCAGTGTTAATATGACAGATGAGAGCTCTCTGTGAGGAACTTCTGTGCTTTATGATGGCAATGGTCTCTGAAGCTTTGATCATCTGTGTGTGTCGTGAGGCGGATCACATGACCAGCATCATGTGGAAATGAGAAAAATCTCACTTTATGTGGCAGCTCAGGAGAAATATCATTCATCAGTTCTGCTGAACATCAGCATACAGCACCCGGCCCATGATGAGAGGACTGAGATGGACATCAGGAGAGAGACAGAGAGAGAGAGAGAGAGATACATGTTATTGGTAACAGAGCAGGACATGGACTCTGTGACAAGAGTTTCTTTCATTGGGCTGTCAATGCAAACCTCTCAGTTTATGTTAGAAGTGAAGAGCAGTGAGAGGTTTCTGATCCTCTTCAACAGCCAAACACTCACGCCAACACCACACATGATCACACATGAGATCTTTCATTTGTAATCTGAACAGAAATAATACAAATATCATCTTCATAGCGGTGTGTGACAGACAGACCTCGGTACTGTAATGTTCCCAGCCGGTGGAGAGAGAGAGTACAGTACAGCAACACAAACAGGGTCATGACACACACACACACCACAGACCCGCGGCTGCAAGTAAAGCCCAAACCACCAGCAGTGTCCACAACTAAACATAGAACAACCTCAGCCCAGACAACCTCTCTCTCTCTTTCTCTCGGACTCTCTCGCCCTCTCTCTATCTCTCTCACTGTCTCTCTCTCTCAGATTAGCTGTGACGCTAAGCATACAGCGGTGGGCTGTGAAATTTCCCGCCGCACTGAGTTTGGAGCGCGTTCAGACACTCGCTGCGGACGAGGAGTAATTCCTCCACACGAGGGCCGCGATTCATCATCACAGATCATCAGGAGACAAAACACCAGCGTCTCTTTCATGATCACAGAAATGAAGTTGATCTAACATTTAGGCCAGTCGTGTGGCCAGCCGTGTTACCCAGTGACGCGAGCGCCTGGCTTTTCTGGGAAAATCTGCGTGTATATATGCATACATGTTTGTGCGTGAATTTTTCCAAAGCCGGTGTGAATCTCAGCAGAAATACACTAAAGAATGAATAACATGTGATTTGGTGTTCAAAAAAAGATACACAACTTACTTTGGCATGTAGTCACATATAAAACCCCACAACCCACACGGTGTGTTTGAGCATCATCTAATTTCTTATGCAGTGTGTGTGTGTGTGTGTTTACAGCTCTGTGATGTCAGAAGCAGCTCGTGTATATATTTTGAACATTCATCTGGAGCTTCACAAGTCAGAGCAGAAGAGCTCAGTGGATCATTCTGATGGATTGTTAAGAGACCTGTGAGGAGCAGCGGCTGACAGCACAGACACTTCTGTAAGTTTCTTTTCTCTTTTTGATTTAAAGTGTAAGTTGCAGGTTAGGTCTGACGAGATGATGGTCTTTCACTTCTCTTGCTCATTTGTGGCTCTTTCACAGCTCAAGAGACATACATGATGTGAATGAACTGCTTTACCTGAACACACGTATATTACTGTAAAAGACTCAAATCACATCATGCAAAGTGATCTCAGCTGTTTCTCTAAATGTCTTGTTTTAAGACACACGCTCATGCACATCATCTGATGTTTAGAGTTGATCTGAGCCCAGTTTGAGACATCACTTGTGAAACATCTGAGAAGTTTATTTAATTTAAGAGGAAACTGTGAGCTTTTCTGTCTGGTGTTTGTGCTGGAGATTTTTTGTGATGCAGATGATCTGCACTGTCTGTCATCCATAGTGTTGAGTAAATCAGATCAGATGAAAATGATGTCATAGAGGAGAAAGTGTTTTCATATTTTATTTGCTAAATGTTGAGAACAACAATTAATGCACTTTTGGTTTGGCAATGAACCCTCATCTCTTCTCAAGAGTGTTTTTGAGGAAAACATTCACCCGCAGAAATCGTTCTTTTCTTTACACCATTGAGATGAAACTGAGAACATGTGTTTCAACAGTGAGTCATGCTGATCAGTTTGACACAGATATAAAGTTGGACCTCAGAGATTCCTCTTTTAACTCTGACCTCTGTCTCTAAACTGAGAAGCAGCATCATAACTGAGAGCTGAAACAGTCACTAAAGTAACTGACTGTCACAGAACAACAAACCTTCTAAATCTGTCCAGATATCAGACTGCTCTCACACGAGGACAGATTTCATATTCAGCTCTGAGCTCATGACTTCCCAGCGATTCACTTTCTCAAATGAACATCAGGTGCATTAATGTAAGAGAGAAGTGTAAAGGAAATGATGTGATATAATACTTTATGACTCCTGGAGGAAAGTCTGAGAGAAGCCAACAGAACAGAGTCCACACGCTCTTCAATGTGACGACGCTCCCAACCAGACACTTCACAGAGACCGAGTTGTGTTGCGTAATCCTGCCTCATCTCACAACAACTGTGTCCCAGTCGCTTCTACACCAGCCAGACATCAAATGAGTCCGACCTCTGACACAAGAAACTAAAGCAGTCACAGGCGGAGCTAACCTTATGTGTTAATAATAAAGAGACGCCAGATCAATGTGTATTACAAACACGAATAACTTTATACATCTTTAAGCATTTTCATAGACCGGACGAAATCTATGAAGTGAAATTCAGAATGAAGCGTTAATCCAAATCAGTCGTTGAGATACTAACTAACACACAGAGCGTGATGAATCCTGTGAGACACTCATGCTAATAAAACACTCTTGGATGGAGAGGGAGAGAGACGGGGGTGAAGCAGTAAGATTAAAAGTGAACAGTTGTTTTGTGTACGCCGCTCGCTGCCAAAATCCAGTCATTTTGGATGAATCTAAAACAGCTTTCCTGGCCCCGTCCCATTTCACGCCTCCTGCCAGGAAAGACTTTTTTCACCTGTTTATATGCAGGTAAAGTATACTCTCCAGAGTGCCCCCGAATGAGGTCTTTTTTTCCAACTCCATGCAGAAGCCTTATATAAGCACGAGTGTGTGTGTGTGTGTGTGTGTGTGTGTGTGGACCACAGGGGCTGAAACAGGTAGTCTGGACCTCTGCGACTGAACTGTTCACTAGAGCCGCATGTAAAAGCAGAGAAATCTGTCCCACCCTGTGAAGCAGCTCATAAAACGGGAAGCATCCGCATCATCGGCTCGCAGGCACAAAGAGATCTGAAGAGTGACGCCCAGCACAACACGCACTCATTTTGTAAATAAGTCGACCTTTACATTGTTCCACACGTCTTCCAAGAGAACATCCCGGAGCTCAGTGACGTGAGAAGGTCCTCACACACACACACACACACACGACACATCTAAAACTAACATTTCACACCGTTATCACCGGAATAATTATCATTCATATGGACAAATAAGATCATCTCCAGGGGCCGGATTCACAAAACATTCTTAAGTAGAAAATTATTCTTAACTGACATGTTTTTCTTATATTCAACTTTATGAATCAAGCTAGGAATGTAACGTATTCCCAAAAAATACCTTTTTAAGACAGTTCTTAAAAATGTTCTTAAGATTGATTTTAGGAAAAAATGAAGAAGATTCGAAATTCGATCTAAATATCATCTTAAAACTACGACAGCCTCACGGTTGTCTTAAATCTCAAAAAGTTAGATGTTTGATGATGTTTCACATGTGACGTGTATTGTTTTGAGCCAGAATCATCGTTTTGACCTTTACTTCTCATTAAGGAATATTTATTTTGATATAATAATAATAATATAATAATTTATTTTAGTATAATGATAATATAATAATTTATTTTGATATAATAATAATAATATAATAATGTATTTTGATATAATGATAATATAATAATTTATTTTGATATAATAATAATAATATAATAATTTATTTTGATATAATAATAATAATATCATTTATTTTGATATAATAATAATAATTTATTTTGATATAATAATAATAATGAAAATATAAAGATTTATTTTGATATAATAATGATAAGGTATAGCTCACTTACTTTAGCTTTCAATATTAAACACAAGTGCTTTTTACATTATTCTGGGACAAAGTGGCTCTAAACAGAGAGGGTCACAAATATTATGGCATAGTAACACACGTTTATTTTTTTAACGCTTGCTAACATATAAGCTAACAATGCCGTTTTACACATCACATGCTAATATATATATATATATATGCTGTATAAGAATGTGATATGCTTGTTACACATAAAGTTGATTAGATACAGTTACCAAATGAGCAAGTGAGTGTGATCATATGATTTTATTATTACGACAAAAATGAAGATGTTCTAAATAAAATATTTGAAAATGTTTGAGAATCACACTTACGAACATTCTAATGAACTCCCTATAATTAATATTAAGAACCATCTTAGATTTGTCTTGAGAAGAGTTTGGTGAATCCAGCGATAGACTCCTAGATAGACGTGATGTTAAAGTAAATGTTAAAGAATCTTCTCAGTTAGCATTCATCTTGTTTTCAGTACAAACATACATTTACTTGTGAAGCCACATGCCCGATACGCTAGAACCATATCTCTTAAGATCAGAGTGAGAGGAGACGTCTGTGGGGACGAAGGCTGATGGGAAAGACAGCTGTGAGAATCACTTCATTCTCTTCATGTGTAGAATGAGTCAGTGTTCTGAGAAACATCCAGCGATGCTTTACATCAACTCATGACTCCCATCTCAACATCTAAACATTGATAACTCAAGTTCTGTAGGGTGTAGAGAGGTGAATATCTTCATCTTTACAATGCGTCTGAAACTTTCATTCACCTCTAAACCTACAGAAGTGAAGGTCAGCGAGTTAAGATGTTCAAAAACAAAACACAGAAAGTGTAAAGCTGTAGAAATGTGTTGAGTGACAGACTCTGAACATTCGCCAAAACAACAGATCTCAAATCTCTTTACTGACCAGTGGCGTGTGCTTCTGAAATCTTACACCAAAAGGCCAACAATAGCCTTCAGTTAATGTTCACAACACACACACACACACACACACACACACAGATGTTAAACAATATCACACTGGGAGGTTTGAAAGAAAGCAAGCCAAACTCATAATCAGTGAAAATGTCAACGGACTGAGTCTGAAGCTAAAAGTACAAAGAGACTGAAGTTGAGAAGACTGAAGGGTTTAGTCCTCACAGCGACACACTTCAACACACAACACCTCTGTCTCACATCTGTCTCCTGACCAACAATCATCTGGAATCTGGGACTACTCTTCAGAAATGAGTCAGTCATTGAGACATTCACAACACATCTGTGATCTGAGAGAAGTGCTGATGTAGAAGAACATGTTACTGCATGAGAGATTCTCAGATACGGTTCATTTCAAATGAGTCTCAGATGTTTCTCTCAGGAGGAATAAAAAGAGAATCAAATGAGACTGAACACATGAAGAGTCTGGAGGTGTGTATGACTGTAATCATCTGGATGTGATGAGAAATGTTTGAGTTGATATTGAGACTTTTGATATCAGACGAGACAAATGTGAGCTCACGCTGTTCACATCTCATCTGACAATCAGGAGAAATATCTGAGACACACATGAGACTTAAACAAACACTTCCATTTGTTCTCTGTTGAGTCTCAGTGATGTGTAAGACAGAAATAATTGAGATATTAAAGAGAACTTTCTGATCTGCTCCTGTAAAGCTGCTTTTGGAACAATGCACTTTGTGAAAAGTGCTATATAAATACATTTACATTTATGCAATTACATTAAGCGACTTACATGGGAGTTTTTCCTATACATTTTGTTTTCTAAGTATGTGCAATCATCTGGGATCCAACCCACGACCTTCATTTTTGGGTGAAGTGTCCCTTTAAGAGAAGGCAGAATAATCTCAGAAGTGTTTCAGCACATTATCTATAAACGTCAACCACCTTCATTTTGTGCTCTCTCTCTGTCACTTGCTTTTATATTTTTGTTCAACAGTTTCTCAAACTGCTCTTAAGTGTTGACATACGTCTGTGAGCAACTGTGTATGTGTGTTACTCACTTCCTCTCCAAACTTCATATCTAATACAGTGCTGCCACCCTCTCTCTCTCTCTCTCTGTCTCTCTCTCCCTCTCTCTCTCTCTCTCTCTCTCTCTCCCTCTCTCTCTCTCTCTCTCTCTCTCCCTCTCTCTCTCTCTCTCTCTCTCTCTCCCTCTCTCTCTCTCTCTCCCTCTCTCTCTCTCTCTCTCTCTCTCTCTGTCTCTCTCTTCCTCTCTCTCTCTCTGTCTCTCTCTCTGTCTCTCTCTCTCTCTCCCTCTCTCTGTCTCTCTCTTCCTCTCTCTCTCTCTCTGTCTCTCTCTCTCTCTCTCTCTCCCTCTCTCTGTCTCTCTCTTCCTCTCTCTCTCTCTCTCTCTCTCACTCTCTGTCAGTCTCTCTCTCTCACTCTCTCATATAAACACAAGAGGAGTAGACTGCCTACATACGGACAGAGTCTTTGTTAGGCCTCCCCCAGCCATACCTCCCCTCCCACTCTCTCTCTCTCTCTCTCTCTCAACCTGAAGACTTCTGAAAGTTTCCCATCCTCATCATCACATCGAGCTGTATAACAGAGCACCTGAAACACTGGCGTTCAGATCGCTCACACCTCTGGATTCTCTACAGCTCACTCGGATCACTTTAAAGGAGAATCTGATGCTGGATATTCTGAAGGAGCCGTTCACCTGGGTTAACACGCCGCTGTTTATTCATTTGTTTCAGCCTGGAAACTTTGAGGAGACTGGCGTCGTGTCTCACGGGACGGAGGACTCGCAGACGCACACAAGCTGGTTGTGTTGTAAGTTGTTTCTCTTGTGTTGTGACTCAGACTCTCTCTTCTCTCAGATATGATGTGTTTAGCATGTCAACATCCAGCAGCTGAAGCACACAAATACTCAACGTTAACATGTAGTTGTATGTAAGCTTGTGTTTGTGTGTGTTTGCTCAGATTCAGAGAAGAGGAAGATGTTGTGTTCTAGAAGGGTTCTCCAGCAGTGGATCTTTGCTCTTTTCTTACTGTGTTCTCCTGTTCCTCATCACGGCCGGCCCGTCGATGCCCTCAGCAGTCGCATGTAAGTGCCATCATACCATGCTCACATACTGAACTCTTTCTGCTCCAACATGAACCATCCAATCGTGTGCCGCATCATCAACATCACAATATCTCAGAACCCCTCCAGGACGCTCCTCACTCAGTGCGGCCACAACGTCTGCACGTGCCAAAGAGAAAAATCAAGTGATTGTTGTTGCTGAAGTTAGCATGACTTGTGTGTGTGGTGTTTGGCCATAAGTTTGGAGATCGTGCCGCGAGGTGTTTTGATAGTCTGTGCCCACCTGTGTGTTTGCTCAGAGTTTGAGGTGTGGGCCGCTCCTCAGATGCCACCCAGATGCTCCGCAGGCCACCTGCTGCTCGCACAGACCGTCTTTTGTGCCGCCCGCTCCGTGACAGACGCCGCTGATGGAGTCTGAGAGAGAGAGAAGGATCACTGATCCCGAGTCAAACCAGCTCTCCCAGCAGAGGAGATTATAGCGCACGCGCTCTTTCATGTCTGAATGCAAAACACGCACACACGTGCCAGGACCTCCCCGACCTCATATCAGCTTTTGATCAGGTTGTGTGTGTGTTAGTGTGTTAGTGTGCGTATGTGAGTCACCAGAATACAAAGAAAACTCTTTTGGAACATCGTAGAGACTAAAATGATTTATAAAGTAAGTGTGACTGTAATGATGAAGGATTTGGGTGGTTTGATGAAACAACACCAGTAATGATTTCTGTGAGCGGGTAAAAGGGTTTGGACCTTGAATCACAATGGCTGGATTATGTTCTGACGGGATCTCTCCGAGGAAGAGTTGGGCTTTGTTGGAAGGTTGGGTCGGTGGCCAAACAACACAAGTTTGTGATCTAAGAGCCTCATCAGAATGGGCGTTCACCGATTCCAAGCAGCGGACGCTGCCGTCCAGGACCAGACCTCCTACTGGTGTTCACCTGAATGTGAGCCAGCTCCGTCTGAGACCAGCGACATGTTTCAGAGCCAAGGCCCATCGGCTCTTTCCATCTCACCATCACAGAGCAGCTCTTATCTGCAGATGTTTTCTGTTTACAAGAACAAGAGACTCCATGACATCTGAGCACATCAGCGTCCATTCTGACATTAATCCCAGACGCACACGCATCTTTAACACGGTCAGAATACTTCATTAGATTTCCTCTAGTTTAAATGTGACTAACACTGTTCTGACCCCAGCCTGCGTTCTGTGACCCCGACAAAACCCCCCCAAAAAAGCTAGCACAAACGAGTCATGCTATACTATAGGAAACACAGTTTAAGCAGGACATTCTGAAAGTGTGTTGGTCATACACATGATAATACATCTAGACATCTACTAAAGTTCAGTTTCATCAGGAAGAGTGAATGGAGATCACAGATGGACACACCGGCGTGGGCGTTTATACCATGCCTTTGCTCTCTCAGGACATTTCTGTCTCGTAAATCTGTCCGAGTACATTAAGAAAATCATAGGACGTGACAGAAGATCAGAACACAGAGGAACAGCATTCATGAGGAGCCACTGGATAAGGAATAAAGACACTTTCCAAAGAAAGAAAACTCCTCGCTCGCTGTCTGATGGATCAGTGTCACCGTTCTGAACAAATCTGATCTCCAGTCTGTCTGCAGTTTAAATCCAGTGTCAACATCTTTCATCAATCTTTTGTTTGCTGGAAATCAGTCGATGACCACAGGTTTGAATCCTGCCCTCTGCTGCCCCCTGGTGTTCATACATTCACTCTGTGATGTATGCTTTACTTTGGCTCAGATAGGAGAGATGTGTAATTGCTTCAAGACGTTTGGACTGAATGCCGAGTATCCAAAACTGCAGACGGTAGCAGAGATGGCTTCGAGTCGAGGGGCCGTCCGATCTGCCCGCTCTTACACCTCCCAGAGATTTCAACAGAGACGCAGTTCTTTACCATTAATGCCTGTTTAAGGTTGAAGCTCTGATTATTGGCTTTCGGCACTTTGGGCTGGAGACGGTTTTGATGTTTGAAGATCCACGTCGACTGTGGAGGTGTCAGGAAACAGCTAAGATCCCACGGGCCGGTGCGGCGGCTGACATCAGCACTGCTGGTGGTTTGTTTGGGTTTGATTTAGGACGGGGAACCAGAGGCCCGGCCGGCTGAATACAGCACCGCTGGGGGTTTGGATAAGAGCCAAACCTTCTGGATTTAACTCAAAACACATTGAACACGGCCCACAGTTAAAACCTTTGTTGATCGCCAAATGAGGATTTAGGTTAAAAGGCACAGTGTGTGTTTGTGTACGTGAGTGTGTGTGTGCGTGTGCGTGTGGGTGTGCATGTGTGTGTTTGTGTACATGAGTGTGAGTGTGTGCATGTGTGTGTTTGTCTACGTGAGTGTGTGCATGTGTGTGTTTGTGTGCGTGTGCATGTGTGTGTTTGTCTACGTGAGTGTGTGCATGTGTGTGTTTGTGTGCGTGTGCATGTGTGTGTTTGTGTACGTGAGTTCGTGTGCATGTGTGTGTTTGTGTACGTGAGTGTGTGTGTGTGTGTGCATGTATGTGTGCATTTGTGTGTGTGTGTGCGCATGCGTGAGTGTGTGTGTGCATGTGTGTGTTTGTGTGCATTTGTGCGTGCATAAGTGTGTGTGTGTATGTGTGTGTGTGTGTGTGTGTGCGCGCGCATGCGTGAGTGTGTGTGTGCATGTGTGTGTTTGTGTGCATTTGTGCGTGCATAAGTGTGTGTGTGTGTGTGTGTGTGTGTGTGTGTGTGTGTGCGCATGCGTGAGTGTGTGTGTGTACAGGTTTTGCAGTGATTAGAAGACATCAATGAAATGAAATGAAGAGCGAAGTGAAAGTCTCTTAAATCTCATGTGTGTCTCAGATATTTAAAGAAATCCAGACTCCTCATGTGACACTATATTAATAACCTCCTGAGCTTTAAAAGAGCGATGACATTCTCGTCTGGGGATGATAAGACAATGTCTGTCATGTGCTTTTTTGAAATAAAAGTAAATATGCAATAAAGGAAGTTGTTGTGAAGAATCATAAATCAAGTATATTTACGGTGTTTCCTCATGTTCTCACTGCACACTGGATGTTTTTCGTCTGATAAAAGAAGACTAACGGTCTAATTGAGAGAATCTTGTTATAAATGTGCCCGGTCTAACTTGTGATGTGTTGTGTTTGTCAGGAGGCGTTCAGTGACACACGCTCAGCTCATGCATGATAAAGGCCGGACGCTGCAGGAACTGAAGAGGCGCTTGTGGCTGCAGGAGTTACTTCATGAAGTTCACACGGCCGAGATCCGTGAAGCTCAGCAGAGTGGAGCAGGAGGAGGAGGAGGAGGGAGCGCTCACACCGTCACCGTGCCCATAGACCTGGGGGTCGCCGTGGGAACGGGCACCGCCCATCCCAAACCCGCCGGGGGCACCAAGAACCTGCCCATCAGCTTTCAGCTGGAGGACGAGGAGGGCACCAACCTCCCGCAGGAAACCAATAAATCTCAAACGTACAAAGACAGCCCGCAGAAGACTAACGGAAAGAGGAAGAAGAAGGGGCGACCGGGGAAGAGGAGAGAGGGTGAGAAGAGGAAGAGGAGGGCTCGCTCGCTCGGACCATCACTGCCGGAGGACATGGAGAGCGGCTCAGGCCGGCACTAAAACACTGTCAGTCTCTGACGACGGTAAACATCTTCAACATCACACTTACTCTCTCTTTATGTTATTCTCAACTGCTCTTTGATTCTTTTTGATCTTCTCTTCAGATCCGCGAGGACATTTGAAATGGACACCGCAACACTCTTGTCAAAGTGAGAGGAAAATATTTATTACCTTGTAAATATTCTCAAATCGCCCGAACAATGACAGAGACAAAGACACTGCTGAGCTCCATACATTGAGCTGCAGACTCCTAACCTTGTGAATACTTTTGCTTTACCTTCATTTTGTTCTTTTATTCTTTGTTTTTACCTGTAGGACTATGCCTCTATCACGGTGTCAGAATTCCTGTAATTTATTTTGTTTGAATGATGTATTTATTTTGGTAAGGTATCAGGTGCTGCTGATATTATTTTTGTACTATAATGCACTTTAGATATATAAATATAGAAATATATACAGGTCATTTTGTTTATGGAAGTATTTTGTGGTTCAGTTGAATGAAGACGTTTATTATCATTCCTCTGTTTTGTCGTTTATTTCTCTATGTTACTGGCTCTCTCACACAACCTAGCGACTAGACAGCCTCATGAAACCTCATAATGGGTGTTGACGAATTGACAGAAACAGTCATTATTTTCAAGAAATATCGATAATTTGACATAGAATTTGTGTGAAGTATGAATTTGTTCAATCTTTAGCTCAGACTCCAGTCCTCTGTGTAGAGCACGAATAGTGTTGATGTCCGTTTGAGTTCAGATGCTGTGTGTGAACGGACATCACACTAGGGTTTAAAACAGAGCTTTTGTGTTTTTTTGTTTCTTTGCTGACCTGAACGAACACAACGACACACACAACCCTGATATCATCCACAGACCCACCTGTACATGTTCTAGAATAACTCTTGTTGTTTTGCACTGAGAGAAAAACTGAATGAATAAAACATCTGACAGTCTCAAACGCAGTCACGACTCGTGTGTGTGTGTGTGTACCTGCAGGGTCCCAGTGTGTGTGTGTGTGTGTGTGTGTGTGTGTGTGTGTGTGTGTGTGTGTGTGTGTGTGTGTGTGTGTGTGTGTGTGTGTGTGTGTGTGTGTGTGTGTGTGTGTGTGTGTGTGTGTGTGTGTGTGTGTGTGTGTGTGTGTGTGTGCGTGCGTGTTTGTGTGCGTGTGCGTGTGCGTGCGTGTTTGTGTGTGTGTGTGTGTGTGTGTGTGTGTGTGTGTGTGTGTGTGTGTGTGTGTGTGTGTGTTTGTGTGTGTGTGTGTGTGTGTGTGTGTACCTGCAGGGTCCCAGTGTGTGTGTGTGTGTGTGTGTGTGTGTGTGTGTGTGTGTGTGTGTGTGTGTGTGTGTGTGTGTGTGTGTGTGTGTGTGTGTGTGTGTGTGTGTTTGTGTGTGTGTGTGTGTGTGTGTGTGTGTACCTGCAGGGTCCCAGTGTGTGTGTGTGTGTGTGTGTGTGTGTGTGTGTGTGTGTGTGTGTGTGTGTGTGTGTGTGTGTGTGTGTGTGTGTGTGTGTGTGTGTGTGTGTGTGTGTGTGTGCGCTTGAGAAGTGCATCCATGCTTTTGTCAATGTTGTTTTATTATCAGCAGTCTTCAGAATCTCTTCTCTGGACACAGGAGACTAGAATGAATGATGGTGGAAAACCTTAGAAGCTTCTTCGATGTTCTCAATATCACGAAACACTTCAACTCTATACAAGTATAAAGAAGCCAATGTGCTTTTCTTCAGTCTTCTGAGGGTTGATGTGCAAAAATGATCCAGCAAATTACAGCCCATAACAGAAGCTTTCACATTCAGTGGTTAGATCTCACGAGGCGGATCAGGCCATTACCTCCAGCAGCCGGGAATCCCATCAGGCCGCAGGCGTGAGACACCGCTGGATGAGAGATTTTCTGAGGTCAGCTCTATACCAGCTTGACATGATCTCTGATCAGCCTGTGAGCCTCTTGCTTTTCAACAAAGGTTTCCTGGATTGTGAGGAAAAGATTTTCCTTTTAATCAAACACTCACAGGTTTATGTCGATGGAGAGGGAAAGCGTTTAAGGCCAACAGACCCAGAGAGAGCCGAGTGTCATTTTGTCAACATCACATTACTGCTTTCAGTCAACAGTAAGAACATTTCATCAACCTGCTATAGAAACTGATTAATAGAAAATGATTTTAAAGAATCATTTCAGCGTCATTGTTTGAAACTGTCCATCAAGTTTTTAGATCAACATGATACAGCATAAGCATTTTATTTCTATAATCTGACAAAGTTCAAGAAAACATTCATCATTTTTTCACTCTCGTGTCGCTCTTAAACTGCACATGTCATGACTCTTTTTCCTCTGGTTTTGTAATGACATGAGGGTGATTCAATGATGAAAGAATGTACATTTTCCGGTGAACTGTATTAGCTTTTAAAAGAAAAGCTGCATGTGAGGTAACATTTAATTAAATCAGTAGAGATAGAAATAAATGTTACGAATAAACTATTTATAGCTTTTATTATTGACTGAGTTTTGTACAGACAGACAAGCAGTCAGCGCAACTCAAGTTTTGTTCTGTGATGTGAGTCAATGATTCAGTGAAGTGGAGACGGATTGTTTGATGGTGACTGTGGTCGCGAGAGCCCCCTAGCAACAGAGAACATGAATAACAAGCATAACCCCTCTGTTAGTTAGATGGGGTTAACACCATTCATAATTGCAAAATAACATATCTAATATCAAACACAATTTGAATAGGCTATTGTAAAAATAAAATAATGTAATTTATAAATCCTACACTTTGTTATTATATTTGTTATTGTTATATCAGCACGACTGTCTGCTGTTTGAGTCGATTCAGATTCCTGGTTTGGGAATTGAAGGAATCGATTCCTAGAATCGATACCCAGCTGCTGTTTTCGATTCCTGCTCCGAACACAGCTTGGTTTTACTACAGATTTGTATTTGTTTTAAAAAATGTAAAAAAACAAATTATATTTATTAATTGTTTTTTATAATGTTTCTATAACAACAACCTTAACCTAATATATCGATCTTGTCCTGCAATTCCAATGTATCATTAATAATATCGTTAATAATCTTTCTCAGTTGTTTTATTTTCTAGCTTTTTTCGAAATAAAGCACTGGTCAAATAACTATTAACTATTCCTCAAGTTATTTATCAGTGTACATAAAACTTCTAAAGGATTATAAATAGACAGATCGATAATCAGTAAATTGTATTAAACATATATAAGAATACTGTGCACATTCTGTAAGTGTAAATGACAGGCAGATCTCGAGAGTTCAGGCAGTAGCTCTATTTCTCTTTACTGACTAATAGACTCACACACTTTTTTTTACTATTACTCTTACTAATCTTCTTATTTAAGGTGTTGAAAAGATTCTGTCCAGCTTTATTTAACAGCTTTAACAGACGTCAGTATGTAGTGAGACTGTTCACAGCAGAAGATGGTCAGTTTACAGTCCGTCAGATATCATTTGATAAATGTGTGGATTCAACTCAACTCAACTTTATTTATATAGCTCATTTTACAATTTTCATTGTTACAAAGCAGCTGTACATGAGACACACTGAATACAAGAAAAACCACTAAAGTCCTATACCTGTAAAAACAAGAAAAAGGTGAAAACAACAAAAGACAGATATACAAATGCTCCACACACACAATATGCATACATATTTACACACATTGACATAGACGCACACACGTAAACACACTCGCACACACGCACAGTGAAAGCACACATAGGAGAGAGAACCACAGATCAAATATTAAACAGACTATAATTCTTATATGCAATATTAATTATGTCTAACTTCTAAATTCTAAAGCAGCCCCCGCGGCCAGGCAAATACTGAAAACAATATGCAAACGGTGGCGAGGAACCCAAAACTCCAATCGAGAAAAAAACCTCAGGAGAACCCAGGCCCAACCAGGGGATTCCAGTTCCCCTCTGGCAAAAGCTGCTGCCTCTGCACAAGCTCAACAGTGCTTGCACGACAAGGCTAAATAAAAAAAATAAACTTACTACATAAGGTAAATTATAGTAGAATTATTTGTAGAAAAATCGTGTCAAGTTGCCGCGTCCTTTATCCAGCTCTATCATCTCAGCTCTTGTCAGGTCATCGCTTCCCATTCTCAGCTCTGCCATCAGGTCTGGGCATGAACTGCATCCTGCGGTAAGCTTGGAACAAAGAGACAAGACTGGCTGAGAGTAGAGTTCATGTCATTATAGCTGCATTGTGTGGAAAACAAAGCTTTTGCTGAAATGCATTCAGAATGTTGAACGTCATTCCACAGCTTTAGACTTCATTCAAAAGTGTTCTCTGAAGTCTGAACTGTTGTTAGACAAGAAACTAATGTGATTAAGTTGACCAATGACATCAGGGAAGGGGCGGGGCTTGTGCTTCTGAAGGCTCTTTAACAGGAGTCGAATCATCTAATGGAATCGACTCTCAATTCTCAACGCCTTGGAATTGAGGAATCGATTCTCAGCCCTAGATGCCCACAGTCAGCGTCACCGTGGTTCAAACGCACGCACGCACGCACGCACGCGCAGGGCAGTGGTGGAGGGTAAACGACATTCTCCTGCTGTCTGTATTGAAGAATATTTGTAAAATGTTAAAGTAGTAATAACATGTTTGATATTTGTCATGTTATTCGTGTGTAACATATGAAAGAGTATAAAACGAGTCTGTGTAATGAGATCCGAAACTCCGCCTCAGAAACTCACACTTGTGTTTGTGAAGATCTGACGAGACTTTCTCTTCTCGTTCACAGTGACATCTACACATGTCTCATTATCGCGGTTATCTCGGTGTGTTTCAGGCCGGTTTGTGTTTCGACGCGACGCCATGATGTTCTTGACACTCGATGAGCTCACGCGCGCTTCTGATCTTCTGTACGCGGCCGATCGACTTCACCAGTGTAACTGCTCATCTTTACTAGTATAACTAGTCGTCTGATCTGAGGATTCACTTCGACATGAGCTCGAGTCAAACTTTAACGGTGAGTTTTACCTGCGAGTTAAAGAGAGAAATAAATCAAGGAGGCCGCGCTGTGTGTGTGTGTGTGTGTGTGTGTGTGTGTGTGTGTACGTGTGTGTGTACACAATGTTCTTGTAACTTTTGTCCAACGAATTTCTGTATGAAGTTCGCAAGAAACGACAAAAAAATCTTATAGCTTCGGTTTTCGGTTGTGTTACGAACTGTGTTCGTGCGGGTGTGACACTGACCTCATGTTTAAGAGAAAGTGTGTGTGCGCGCGTGCGCGTGTCTGTTTCTCATCTTTCATTAAGTGAATAAACAAATAGACAGAAATAAATGAACTGATGAATGACAGAAACTTCAGGTGGTTACGTCATAAATACGTCGTTGGCGTCACATTTAAAATGCAGATGCACACTTTAGTGTTTACTATAGTAAACTGTAGGAGAGTGATGTCATGTGTAGTATATAAATACACTTTGTTAATGTATTATATTGTGTTATCTGTAGGGTTGAGGATAGTGAATTGTAGTAAATACTGTAGTTAGTACACAGTGTACTGTGGTAAAGTTATAAAACTGTTTCTAGTTTAGTGTTTCTGTATGCAATTAGTGAATATGTGTGTAGTGTTAGGAGTGTTTGTGTTTCATATGGAAACTCTTCATGTTCAGATATGATGATGTTATCTCATCACACAACACCAGAGATCATCACTCAGATAATATTCAGGGATGATGTGTAATGTTTGTTGTCTGT
Source organism: Triplophysa bombifrons (assembly GCA_029783895.1). NCBI lineage: Eukaryota > Metazoa > Chordata > Actinopteri > Cypriniformes > Nemacheilidae > Triplophysa > Triplophysa bombifrons. The sequence continues at coordinate 128,148 of CM056449.1, read as the reverse complement.
CATACAGATCATTCAGATGTATATTGTGATCATGTGTGTTGTCACTGAGGATTGTGGGTTAGTTATAAACTCGCTGCTCTTTCATCAGAATGTGTTTGTTGTTGGAAATCATGTGTGACATCAGAAGTGATTTTCTTCTGTTTCAGAGGAATTGAGAATTTCCCCTGGTGAAATCAAACGCTTCAGCTTTCAGAGATCAGATCCTGCTGAACCATGATGACGCACAATGAGTTTGTGTTTTAGAAAAACAGTTGGTGGAGTTTGTGTAGTTGTGTGTTTGTTTAGGGCTGGGCGATATATCATGAGATTCTTATGCTCTCAGTTTCTCAATGACTTACGGTTAAATGCCGCCACATCTGAAAGCCAGAGGCGCTCTTGTGCAGAAACTCAGAATATGGGAAACAGAAGAAGAACGATTAGTTCCAGGAAATGCCAGTGGTCATATTCTATCGCTGTTCTTCAAACCTTTTCAGGTATTTTCATGATAGTTAAGTTGATTCATAGTATTGAAGACGAGTGTTGATTTTTCAAAAACATGTTATAAACGACTCTATCTCGTAGTGATTTTAGATCGAGCATTAGTTCCTACTGATCAAACAGCCGTAGATTACAAAAGAACTGTTCAGAAAACATTGAATTGATTTTAACATGTATAATTAGCCTGAATCATGATATATATCGCCCAGCCCTATGTTTGTTTGTATATAAGACTAAGCGCATCTGTTAAATGAATGAATGTAAAGTGTGTTGTCACCGTCATCATAACACAGGCGTGTCAGACAGAAGATTGAGACTTTCATCTGTTTGTGTTTTGATCAAAGTCTCTTCTTGTTATCTCTGACAGACAGCTTGAGCTGTTAACCTTCGCTCAGAGAGTCCAACGTGACCGGCGGACCATACATCTCCTCTGAGCAAACACCTTTCATGTAAACACAGTGAAGGTCAGAGAAAATGAAAACATCATAAAACACTAGGCCTCAACAGTCTCTGCGTTAAGAGCGTTCTTTAACATTCAACAGTAACTGTGTCTCGTTCAATCTGTGTGATGGTTCTATTCTGAGAATGAAGGATGTAAAGAGAATTAAACAAAGCACTGCAGAATAAAATAAAAAAACCACACGTCTGCTGTTCATGACATGACATATATGTTCATAAAGTCAGTCAGACGTGATGTGATGATGCTGAGAGTTTTGTGTGTGTGTCCACAGGTGTGTGAGGAGTTCTTCAGCACTGAGGAGGTGTATGAGGTCATGTGGTTCACGACACTGATCTAACACAGAGTCAGTCAGTGGACCGCCGTGTGTTCTTGATCCGTGACATCATCAGCTCCAGACACAATGAGGCCGGTCATGTGCTGAGGGTGACGGTCATGAGTTCGCTGCGGTCCATCGGGCCCGAGGGGCTGGTGGCTCTGCTGGAGGGCGGTCTGGACCGCGTGCTGCTGATCGATAGCCGTCCATTCGTGGAATACAACACCTGTCACATTCTGGAGGCGGTGAATGTCAACTGCTCCAAACTGATGAAGAGAAGATTACAGCAAGATAAAATCCAAATCACTGAACTTCTGCAGCATTCTGCCAAGAGGAAGGTGAGTCAAACACCGAACACATGAATCAATGACTCGTGCGCACACAGATGAACGCAACATTCTCCAGAGGGCTCATGGGATGTGCTGGGGGTCTGCTCTTCACTGCTCCTCTCAGGTTGATTTCCTTTTAAAGTGTCAACAAGCCATCCTTTCTCACTCGAGCAGCAGGGTGCCATGTGACCTCATCCCACAGTTATTTGTGTATCTCTCTGTGATCATGTGACTATATTTCTATTTTGATTCCTGAAACATGCTTGAAATGGAGGTTGTGTGGCGTATGTGTGCATGTGATGAACACTACACAAAGTGTTGTGTGTTGCAGCTGGAACTTCAGGGTCAGGAGGTGGTGGTGTATGACCAGAGCTCACCTGACTCCGCCTCTCTTTCATCTGAAGCCTTTCTCAGCATCTTATTGGCCAAGCTGGAGAAACGTTTCCCATCTGTTCATCTGCTCTCAGGTCTGGACAATGATGTGAACTGTGAGCGTAAACAGGAAGTGAATGTAGGGAACGAGTGTTCATTAGAATCAGTCAGTAGCTGCTTTGTGTCTGTGGACATGAAAGAGAAACAGAAATGTAATTTCTTCCTGTCTGTGTTTGTGTGATTAACAGAGTTTCAGTTTGTTTAGAGTCGGCTGATGATGTCATCTGTGATAGACACACTTAAAGGGACAGTTCACCACAAAATGAAAATTCTGTCATCATTTACTCGGCCTTTCGTCATGTCAAACCTGTACGAGTTTCTGTCTTCCACAGAACAAAAAAGAAGATATTTTGAAGAATGTTGTTAACTGGACCTCATTGACTTGCATTGGCTTTGTGTCCGGCAGCCAACTTTCTTCAAAATATCTTCTTTTTTTTCTGCATAAAAAACACTCTCGTACAGGTTTGACATAACGAGAGGGCGAGTTAATGATGACTTGAATGATATTATTGGGTGAACTCTCAGTCTGTGACAGGATTTCTCTGTGGTGATTGACAGGTGGTTTTGTGGAGTTCTCACATCTGTTCCCAGGTCTGTGTGAAGGGAAATCCACACTGGTTCCGTCCTGTATCTCTCAACCGTCTCTCCCCATCACCAGCTTCGGTCCCACACGGATTCTTCCTCACCTGTACCTGGGCTGCCAGAGAGATGTTCTCAACAAGGTCCGTCTCGACGCTCCGCACCATTTCATGATCATTTTTATTTCCAGTTTGAGATGAATTCACACGACCAACTTTGACATCACAGGAGCTCATGCAGCAGAATGAAATCATTTACGTGCTCAACGCCAGTAACACGTGTCCCAAACCCGACTTCATCTCAGAATGGCATTTCCTGCGGGTGCCGGTCAACGACAGCTTCTGCGAGAAGATTCTGCCGTGGCTGGAGAGATCAGTGGACTTCATAGGTGAGAGGATAGCATGTGATGCGCTGACAGTGCTGGAAAGTCTTGTGTCCATCTCTTGACCTCAGCTTTTTTCCTGTCAGAGAAAGCCAAGGCCAGCAACGGAAGAGTTCTGGTCCACTGTCTGGCCGGAATCTCCCGCTCGGCCACCATCGCCATCGCTTACATCATGAAGAGAATGAACATGACATTAGATGAAGCCTACAGGTACCGCACAGATTTCTTTCTATGAACAAACTGGAACGGTGATGTGTGACCCTCACATGTTCTCCTGTTTCTCCACAGGTTCGTGAAAGAGAAGCGGCCAACCATCTCACCCAACTTCAATTTCTTGGGTCAGCTGCTGGACTTTGAGAAGAAGCTCAAGTGTGCAAGTGAAGCGCCGATCAAGCCCAGAGCAGCGCTGCAGGTGGATCGGTCAGAAGATCTGAAGTCTGAAGTCAGCGGATCACAGAAGTCGCTCTCTGATCAACATCTGATGACCCGAGGGATGTGCAGTCTGCAGCTGTTGGAGGAGAACACCAGACCCAAACGCTCCTTCTCTCTGGACATCAAGTCATACGCTGAGTCTGGAGCGTCGCCACCAAGCGCTCATCCTGACGGCCCAGAACTCTCCCAACCGCTCGCTTCTAAAGATTCAGCCAGCAAACCCTGTCAGTTCTCACCCGTGCGGGAGGTTTCAGAACACAGCCCACCAGCCAAACCGCAGACAGCTTCAGTCAATCGCAGTCCCGCAGCATCTCCTTGTCGTCAGGCGTTACATCGCAGTGGCAGCATGGAGGAAACTCCCAGCAGTGTCCTGTCGGGATCCAGGTTGGTCGCGCTGAAGGGGTGGCACTCCGACATCCTTCTTGCCCCGGTGGCCGGCAGCTGGTACCTCTCCTCTGATTCCGCCCGGTTCTACTCCACATCGGCAATATTCGGCTGCGTTCAGGACCCGGAGAGCGTGCGGAGGCGCGGGCGGCAGCGTGGAGGTGACTGTGGCGACTCTCGCAGGAGCTGGCATGAGGAGAGCAGTTTTGAGAAACAGCTGAAACGCCGGAGCTGTCAGATGGAGTTTGGAGACGGGATGTCAGAGACTCACTCGAAAGAGGACATCACACACGTGGCCAGTCGGTCCAGTTTCTCTGGAAGCATGGAAATCATCGAGGTGTCCTGAGATCTTCAGACTGACATCAGAGATGAATGTAGAACGGACTGAGACTGTGAGTCCAGTACCTCAGATATAAGGGCTCCTTGTAGCTCATTGATGACATCTCAGGTCTTTCTTTTGAGAAGCAGATTCCCTGAACTGACTGTATGAATGATGTTCATGTGAAGTACAGGTCATCCGTCAGAGCTGAAGATCTCTCGTGTGTTGTCACATGACTGATGTCATTCAATACAACACTTCATTTTGCTCAGATCAGGTCATTCAGTATCATTCGGCACTGGAAAGATATGAAGTAAACAAGCACACAAATCATGAGATTCAGATAATAATCACATGACATCACCAGTCATGTTTTTGCACTTCCTTTACCGTCCAAACGCTCAAAGATGTTTTGAGAATATAAGTGATCACATATTATCTTGAATGCTAACCCTCACTTTTTGTTTCGCTTCCTCCATATAAAAACTGTATATGGTCCACAACGTAATTGTTGACCCACTTAAAGAAAAAATTTAGATCAGCCCATAAAACTCTGAAGGGATCATGAAGAACTTTGTGTCTCAACTCTTGACTGGTGGTCTGAATGAATGTGTGTTTCAGTGATGGAGCTCAGTTTGTGGCAGATGAGAGATGTGCTGATGTCAATCAAATTAGCTTTCTTCATGTTATGGTGTTGCACTATTCTGCAGAAGAATGTGAGCTGTTTTATCAAGCTGTTGTGAGGATGATGATTGAAATGATTTGCGATGATAAAGAGTGATTCGGTCAAACATCTTTGGAGATTTCATCATGTTCACACAGCAGTTTAATCTCTGGAGTGTTTCTGAGGTGTGTGGTTGAGATATTTCTCATTTTGTGTTTTGATCATTTGGTTTTCTCTCTCTCTCCTTCTGTCTCTTTCTCACTCTCTCTCTCTCTCTCTCCTTCTGTCTCTTTCTCACTCTCTCTCCCTCTGTCTCTCTCGCTCGCTCTCTCCCTCTGTCTCTCTCGATTGCTCGCTCTCTCTGTCTCTCGCTCTCTCTCTCTCCCTCTGTCTCTCTCTCTCTCCCTCTGTCTCTCTCTCCCTCTGTCTCTCTCTCTCTCGATTGCTCGCTCTCTCTCCCTCTGTCTCTCGCTCGCTCGCTCTCTGTCTCTCTCCCTCTGTCTCTCTCCCTCTATCTCTCGCTCGCTCGCTCTCTGTCTCTCTCCCTCTATCTCTCGCTCTCTCTCTCGCTCGCTCTCTCTCTCCCTCTGTCTCTCTCTCTCTCGCTCTTTCCCTCTGTCTCTCTCTCTCTCGCTCTTTCCCTCTGTCTCTCTCTCCCTCTCTCTCTCTGTCTCTCTCTCTGTCTCTCTCTCTGTCTCTCTCTCTCTCCCTCTGTCTCTCTCTCTCTCTCTCCCTCTGTCTCTCTCTCTCTCTCTCCCTCTGTCTCTCTCTCTCTCTGTCCCTCTCTCTCTCCCTCTGTGTCTCTCTCTCTGTCTCTCTCTCTCTCTCTCCCTCTGTCTCTCTCTCTCTCTCTCCCTCTGTCTCTCTCTCTCTCTCTCCCTCTGTCTCTCTCTCTCCCTCTGTCTCTCTCTCTCCCTCTGTCTCTCTCTCTCTCTCTCTCTCGCTCGCTCTCTCCCTCTGTCTCTCTCTCTCTCTCTCTCTCTCTCGCTCGCTCTCTCTCTCCCTCTGTCTCTCTCACTCGCTCGCTCTCTCTCCCTCTGTCTCTCTCGCTCGCTCGCTCTCTCTCCCTCTCTCTCTCTCTCTCGCTCTCTCTCCCTCTGTCTCTCTCGCTCTCTCTTTCTCTCTCGCTCTCTGTCTCTCTCTCTCTTTCTCTCTCGTTCTCTCTCTGTCTCTCTCTCTCTCTGTCTCTCTCTCTCTCGCTCTCTCTCTCTCTGTCTCTCTCTCTCTCTCTCCCTCTGTCTCTCTCTCTCTCTCTCCCTCTCTCTCTCTCTCTCCCTCTGTCTCTCTCTCTCTCTCTCTCTCGCTCGCTCTCTCTCTCGCTCGCTCGCTCTCTCTCCCTCTGTCTCTCTCGCTCGCTCGCTCTCTCTCCCTCTGTCTCTCTCGCTCGCTCGCTCTCTCTCCCTCTCCCTCTGTCTCTCGCTCTCTCTCCCTCTGTCTCTCGCTCTCTCTCCCTCTGTCTCTCTCGCTCTCTCTTTCTCTCTCGCTCTCTGTCTCTCTCTCTCTCTGTCTCTCTCTCTCTCTGTCTCTCGCTCTCTCTCCCTCTGTCTCTCGCTCTCTCTCCCTCTGTCTCTCTCGCTCTCTCTTTCTCTCTCGCTCTCTGTCTCTCTCTCTCTCTCTCTCTCTCTCTCGTTCTCTCTCTCTCTCTGTCTCTCTCTCTCTCTTTCTCTCTCGCTCTCTCTCTCTCGTTCAACAGATCACATTCACCTGTTATCTACAGATGTTATCTACAGATGATCATTGAGACTGCGACTGTGATTGGTCAATTCATGTATTGTTACAATCAATGGATATTGTTACATTAAGGACTTCTCCCGTTATCAAGCAAGAAAAATATATCGTATCATTGCTTTTCACAATTTACTTTACCTTAATTTTATTAAATGCGCACTAATTATGAGCGGACACCAGCATCAAATAAACGTGAACGCGCAGCCTCGCCTCGTCACACGAAGAATTCTACATTACAAGTTCACCGTGGCTGTGTCCAAAATCACCACCATACCATTCACTGTTCCATACATTAATTACATCACTACTGTAGGTTGTTTAAAACGGTGCCCTGCGGACGCCATCTTGTGCCGAAAATAAGGCTTTCATTTTTCCTCATTTGAAAAACTTGCTTACGTGTACTTCACGTGAATCACCACAGGAGGGCGCTTGCAGGTAACGTTACGTTGGTCTCGCCAATCAAATATGTATTATTTAAAGCCATTAAAATAGGTTTCGAGTGTATTTCACATAAATCACCCCAGACCACAAACACGTAGTTTGATTATGCAATTACTGAAGAAAATACATAGAATAATTAAAGAAAATTTACCAAACGGAAGTTTTTACTTTTTTCTCCTAAAAGTCGTAAAAAGGTTTTGAGTGAATCACCACATGAGGGCGCCTGAAGTTGCGGTCTCGCCAGGAATTTATATGTTATTGTTTCAACAGAAATACTGGCAAAACACAACACATTTGGTTTAATTATGCAATCAATGATAATCAAATAAATTAAGGAAACTTGCAATGCTGCGGTTTTAACAAAATCCTCTGTTAAAATGCGTGGAGGCTCGGACCCGGAAACAGTATTCCTTACGTCACGACGTAACAGGCGAAGAGCTTTAGTGTGTATTTCATGGAAATCACCACAGGAGGCGCCTGGAGTTACGGTCTCGCCAGGAATATATACATATATTTATTTATGTAATTATGCGTCAACTGAAATGCTGACGAAACACAACACATTTGGTTTAATTATAAAACAATAATTTACCTTTCTCTAAAGTTAAAGCCATAGAGAAATAGTTAGAGATTTGATGGCGCAATCAAGCAAAGAACTAATAAATTAAGAAAATTCACAATACTACGGTTTTCTTCATTAAAGCCATAGAGGTTTCGAGTGTGTAACATATAAATCACCTCAGGGCACAGATAAAAAAACTTAGGCTACGTATGGTTTGTTGATGCAATCCATTCAAATAATAATTTAAATAATAAAAGACAATTACAATACTAAGGTCGTCCTTAAATTCCGTTTAAATCCATAGAATTAAGGTCTTTTTGAGATACATCACCACAAATAAGCGCCTTGCTGTTAAGTTTAGTGAGTTTTAGTCCAAAATACGTTCTATAGCCATATATTGGTAATAACTATTATTCAGCGAAACGAAACTTTTGTTTTGTAAGGATGTGAAACACAAACGGCATATTTTTAGCAGACATCCAAAATAACTCTTGTGAAAAGAATGGTCATGGGAATATTTTAAGCGAAAAATGTAGGTGTCATTAAATATGTTTTATATTAAAACGATTGAATTAAACAACAAGATGTAAAATCGTTGTAAATCTAATGCGCTTCATGTCTTTGACCAGCAGATGGCAGTCATGCACATGTGCAGAAACCCTTCGCGCGACCCACTAAACACTTTTTTTTACCAAAAAATAACTAATAAATCTTTGTTAATCGTTGGCTTGATGAAGATTACTGCCATACACGTATTGTTTCGTAGCCTCTCTATCTCTCTCCCTCTCCTCCTTTCTCTCTCTCTCCCCGTGTGTGTGTGTGTAGATCATCATCATCATCATCATCATCATCACCAACAACCAGTGGAGGACAAAGACACAGAAATGGGTCACAGGAGCGGCTGATCCACGCGCACAGAGCTCATGGTAGGTGAAGATTGATGAATTTGATGAATGTTTATGTCATTTAACATCGGGAAATCTGTTTTTGTGTTTGACTTGTGATTCTGTGTTCGAGGGTTTTAAATGCGAGTCACATTCGAACGTTTCTACACTGAGTCCTTCCTTCCGTATCGTTAGTTTATTGTTTGCAAATAAAATCTGTTCCCGTCATGGAATATTCACATCATGCACATGGAGATGACTAAAAGTATCGTTATATTCGCTGTTTTCGTGTGTTGTATATTTCATTAAGATTGCATCACGACATGGCCCACACACACCGGACTCTCAGTCTCCATAGCGACCGCCAGCATCAGCACCACACGACACATCATCTGTCACATTGAACGTCAGCCAGCAGTCAGCATATTCGAGCATCTGTCATGTATTGATGTGTTCTGAAGGATCTTTATGATGTTTATAGGACCACAGCAGCACACGAAGAGCTGGTTTACCTAAAAAGTGATTTCAGCACATAAATCATCAATTAAACATTGTGAAATCAGTGCACATGTTGTTCAAGTTTGTTTGAAATTGATAAGATGTTGTGTGATGATAAGCGCTGCATGATATCTTGTGTGTCATAAAAGTTTCTTTAAGGGGATCAAAGTTCTGTCTGCTGGAGATTCAGACTGAGAGGGTTTCAGCTCCTCTAACTTCACACAGCACACATCGGTCGGTCCTTCTTTTTTAATTAGACGTGTTGAGAATATTTTTCTTTCTCATAATGATGATAATTGATGAGGTGACGGATGTGTGATGGGTTATTTAACTCGTCTTTCTGTTTTCCTCTTTATGTGATGTTTGTCAGGCGGCATTGGGATTACTTCTTTAGTATAAAAATACACAAGAATGGGTGATTTTTGTGAAGTTTTTTTCATTGTCCAAGTTGTTTGTGTATTTGTTATAATTTCTTCCTTTACAGAAGTGTGTAAAGCGACGCAAGCTGATGACTGAATGGAGATCTTTGGACTCTGGCAATCTCTTTTTCTCTCTGAAAGATGGAATCATGTTTGAAGTAATGTGGTGTTGTGTGTGTTGCAGATCTGTAGGATCCTCTCCTCGCTGCTGTATCCTCTGAAGTCAGAGTCATGTCTGTCATCAGGACAAGTCTGCTGCTCGTGTGCGTCCTGCTACACGTCTGTAGCGTAACGTCGGAGTCTGACAGAGAGACGTGTTATTCCCGACAACATCGAGGTGTCACTGTGAACATACGTTTGGCTCTGACCAAGGGAACAGTGATGATTCCCCGAGAGAAGCCGTCAGAGAAAGACTGCATCCTGACCTGCTGCTCAGAAGATGTGAAGCCAGGTAACCGTGTTAATGTTTCAGCAGCCGTCACGCCGTCAGTGAGTTTTCATTAAAGCGGCGTGTGTGTGATGTTTCTCATAGGTGTGAAATGTAATCTGGTGGTGTATAAACCAGTGGAAGAGTCCGGCGGTGAAAACTGTCATCTGTTCAACTGTCCAAGCGAGCAGGACTGTCCTCTCATGGCCGCTGATGCTGGAGTCAACACCTACAACATATTCAGAGGTCAGCAACAACACACACTCACACAGAAACACCACACACACAAACACACACACACACACACACACACACACGTCAGACACTGCACTGTACCTCTGATGTCAAGGACCAGCTTCTGTTTTATTTCTTGAAGGGTTAACTCATCCAACAACTAAAGTTAATGGAAGAACCACAGCCAAACCTGCGACTGCTGGAAAAACACAACTGAGCACCACAACACCACAAACAACAACCACCACCACCACAACACCACAAACAACAATCACCACCACCACAACACCACAAACAACAACAACCACCACAGCAACTACAACACCACAAACAACTACAACACCACAAACCACAACATCACCTACAACACAACAAACCACAACATCACCTACAACACCACAAACAACTACAACACTACAAACCACCACATCACCTACAACACAACAAATCACCACCACCACAACAACCACCATCACGACATCAGCAGCAGAGACCGAAGAAGATCCGACCGAGACACATGTTATACTTCTAACCCCACATATGACCAGCACTACAACCACCACACAACCTACAACAACAACACAAAGCACAAGCACCGTCATCAAAGCACGAGTCCACCAGCGGCCTGCTGTCAAACCCAACAGAAGACCCAACAAACCCATGAGGGGTCCGGAGTCACATTCATTCAAGCCCACCAAAGCAAAAACCCCCACAGCACAGCCAACAACTACAACTCCCACCACAACCACCACTATCATCACCACGACAACAACCAGCACCACCATCATGACATCATCATCATCAGCGGTGTCTCCGGCGAGTGCAGGGACTCCTGTGGTTCTGCTGAACAGGGAGTCAAAGCAGCGAGCTGTGGATGTGTCCTCTGCTCTGGGGAAGAACAGATTCTCACGCATGATGTGGAAGAACAGTCTGGTGGCCGTCGTGGTGATCACCTTAATCTTTCTCCTTCTCATTCTGGCTTTGGTGGCTCGTAAAGCGATGGAGTCCTTCGACCGGCGTCACTACACCAGACTGGAACTCAATGACCTTCATTACGAAGTTTAACACGTCCTCTTTCATTGACGACAAAGAGACAATCCAGTGAATACTTGAACAACGTCTGATTCTGAACACCGCCGGTGTTTCTTCTGAGGAGGTGAATTCAAATAGAAATGAAAAGCAATACACTGAACTCAGGAATGATGGGGTGTAATGTCATTTCCTCCTGTCATGTCACATTATGACTTTAGTGGAGCTTTATGATCAGAATTCTCTTCTGTTGAAATGATCTTTTGTCAATTGTCTCTTGTGTTTCTCTGACATTCAGCACCGGAATGAAGTTTGTAAATCAGTGTGTATCGCTGACATTGTGGATGTGTTTTTCTTTTACACTGCGGTTTGTTTTTTGCTCACTGATGGATGTGTTTCTTCTGTGTGACCCACACTATCATTTCAATCGATATCGTGCATTTCACCTTTTCATACTTGCAGTTGTGTGAAGGTTCCTAACATTTGTAATTTAGGCAGATCATTTCGAGATGCGTGTCATTATTGTCCTCTGATGGGTGTATTTGAATAATTCAGCATCACTGATCAATCGCATGAGTTTTATAAATCTGTCCATGATGACGATCTCTTGTACTGCTTCGGTATTTTCTAACATGTTATTGGTGAGATTTTGGTGAGTTGTGGCTTTTACAGACAAATTTGAGATTGATGTAATTATTCTCTTGCAAGAAATAAAGGCGAGTCTTTTTATCAACGTTCATCATGTTTGACATGAAATATTCCCCACAGTAAAACAGTAACAGACACGTTCGATAAAGATGACAGCTCACAGAAGGTCAGTCTGTACACACATCATGTGTATTCATGATACTAAATCAAACACAAAAACGATTTCTCGTTACTAACACGTCTTCTCGTTCACGTCTTTGTGTTGTGCGCGTCCAGGCCGCAGCGCGCTGCCGCGGCAGAAACTAGTGCGTTTGGAATGCGATTCCCTGCTTCATACACGTGCCCGCGACATTATTTTCTAATATCAGATGATCGTTTCCCTGCGTCATGATCGGATACAGAGCGAGCAACGCGTGCGATGAAGTACAACAATAGAGAGAGAGAGAGAGAGAGAGAGAGAGAGAGAGAGAGAGAGAGAGAGAGAGAGAGAGAGGGGGTGGGGGTGAGAGAGGGACTGAGGGGGAAGGGTTGGGAAGCGTTTGGGCATTTTTCGTGTGAGCGGAAGGAGACGGACAGACGGACGGACGGACGGACGGTAAAATGTCGCGGTCACATTAAACCACCGAAAGCATCAAATCGATGAAAAACTGCTACGAAGAATCAAAACGAAGAATCCGAATCACAGACACGCGCAGCCGGAGCGATGCGAGCGAAGCGGCGCGGCTGAGCGTTGAAGATGGGTGCCGTAGTACTACAGAGCCTTTTAATATGTACTTTGTGTCTGCAGATACGAGGTGAGTTCACATTCAACACCGAATTCACTCACTTTAGCCATCGGGCTCATATCACGACCGCGCAAACAACACTATAGTGAAAAAACACGCGCCGAATCAGTGTTTAGAGTGTGTGAATCAGTCGTGTTGTGTTGTGTTGTGTTGTGTTGTATAGTGTGTGTGTGTGTCGATGCTAATGTTAGCTGTGCTGTTGTATTGTTGTTGTTAGAGCTCGTCTCATATAGATGTTTTTCCTCAGGTGTGTTGTGTTTGTTGTGCTTGTTTTTTCAAGACGACCTTATTTGTTTTTCTTTCGTTTGTTCACTAAACTCGCTCGTTGTTGTTTAATGCTGCAACTCAAACTCGTTTTGTCTTCGAATATCTCCGTGATTTCTCCTCAAGTCTCCCGTGGCATGCGCTCACTAAAGGCCCGTGAATCTCAGTTATTCTCATCAGCCGAGATCAACAAGAGAAGTTTATTCGACTTTTAAAGCTTTTAAAGTGGAAGTGTTCTCTAGATGTGTCTCGTCAGAAGGGTGAAAGTGTTTTATAAGCATGAGAACAGATGTGTGTTCACACGACTCGAGCGGGATTCCTGCAGCAGCTTTATAAATATTTGAGGAAGGAAACACGCCGTGTTAACACACCGGAGAGTGTTGAGTTGTGCTGCTGTTTTGTGGTCAATGTGTCACATTGGGGTTTGATTTGGTGCCAGATTCCTGAAGAGCGAGTGCGCGAGCTCTCAAGCACTGCTGACGTCACTCGATTGATTCAAAGTTATTCCAAGACGTGTAGAATGTCGTGGAACATTTCTTAATTTTTATGTAAATTAGATCGACTGTTTGTTCACAAAAAAACAACAACACGCAAACATTAGTGTGTAGTTTGTTTAGTTTATTAGATGTGTATTTATTTGCGGTTAAAGCCTTGTTTTTAAAGTTGTGTAAGTGATGTTTGACCTCTGACCTACAGGCCTGCCTCTGCTCCTGTACGCAAACCGGCGAGATCTGCGACTGGTGGATGCGGCTCATGGTCGGACGAACGCCACTGTGGTGATTGGAGGATTGGAGGACGCGGCAGCGGTGGATTATGTTTATGGACAGGGACTGATATACTGGAGCGATGTGAGCGAGGAGGCCATTAAACGGACCGTGTTTAACACATCTGTGCCCAGCGGGGAGCAGACAACAGTCGTGTCCAGTCTGCCCTCCCCGGACGGCTTGTCTTGTGACTGGCTCGGGAATAAGCTTTACTGGACCGACTCGGAGACAAATCGCATAGAGGTGGCGGAGCTGGATGGAGCCTTCCGAAAAGTTTTATTCTGGCAAGATCTGGACCAGCCCAGAGCCATCGCCTTGGATCCATGCCGAGGGTGAGTACACACTTATATCAGTGAAGAAGACGAGCTTCTCACGGTCATCTCACACAAGATATTTTTTGAAGAATTTGATGGTCATCCCGTCTTTTAACAGAAAGTCAGGGAAATCTCTTTGGGTATTCTGTATATCCTTGTTTTTATTTATTTTTGTAAGGCCGCACAATATACCAAAATATGCATCTCAATATTTTGCAATAACTGAATTATTAAAAAAAATCCAAAAGTTGCGTATAGACCACTTTGGATGATGTTAACAGCGCTGGTCCAAAAGAACTTACTCCTTCAGTTTTTTAACACTACTCAATGGTTGAACAAAATACAACTAACAGGAGATTTTTAACCCAATCAAAATGTTCAACGAATATCTTAAAGTTTCAATGATATATGTGAGTTTGAAAAAATAAATGAATGAAACTGAAAGCAGAAGTGCTTCTGGACCAGTGTTTATATCTCGGTTTATATCTCGGTCTCAGTGTTTTATATCTCGCTGCTCCGTGCTGCTAATCACTTTGTGAACAAATATGAACAGGGCTAAGGGGCATTTAAGCTTGCGCTGTAAAGACTGGCCTGACTTTATAACTCTAACACACCTGTGAGACACCCAAGCCCCCCGCCCCCCGATGTCATCGTCCATCAGGATGTTTTAATGTACCCATCGTCCGATGCCAATTTGGTTGACATTGCCTAACCCTACTATAGTCTGTAAGTTTTAGGTGGATGCAGATAGCAGAGAGACTTGTGTGGAAGATGATCAATAATCACGAATAAAGTAAACTATGGATGTATGTTGGTTAGATCATTTTCACTATTTTATAAACTTCAAATGCACATCCCATTTCTTAGCAAAATATTATATATCACATGGTTATTTAAACACTTTAATCTCATAATTATATGCTGTTATTCGTACCCTACTTCTTGACTGACTCTCAAATGATTCGTTCCGCGATTCACCCGTCTAGGCCCCTCCTACCCAGTAACCTTGTGTCATGTGATTGGTCAGATGGTGTAGTCTGTTGTGATTGGTCAAACGAGTTCATCATTTGTCGCAAATGGAACGCCTACCATCATTACAGGATTACGGTTTACATGTGGTTGGATGTCTTTATATATATATATGTGTAGATAGAGATGGCGGCGATTTTACCGTACCAGTTTGAGCCCGAGTCTGACGAGGAAGAAGACGCTAATCCTCCACAAACTCCACCACGAGCAGCAGATGTTAGTCAGTGGCAAGTGACAACTCTTGTCATAAAAACTCTGTGACAACATGCATGTTGTGTTTTGCTTATCAATGAAGTAAATTATTATATTTCTTAAAATACGTTAGCCTAGACTTGAAATTTGTTGTGACCCAATGGTCTGCTGAGATGTACTCTAAAAGAAGAATTATATAAATCATTTAATTTGAATCCAAAATTATTTCATAAAACATTCTTTTAAATTCATAAACGTTTAAAGTATTTAGAGAATTAATTCATCCTTCTGCAGATCCCAGTAAGAAAAAGGACATTTACAATTCTCTTGTAACAGTATTATACATGGACTAGTTGACACAGCATACAGTGTACCGTGTTCGTATCTTTAGATGTTATTACAATACAGATTGTACTCGACTTAGTTCTTGAAACAAATACTTTGAGAATTCATGGATTGAACAATTAAATCAGCGGAGTAAATAGCAAGATAAACAAACTGTAACACACCAGAAATAACGCTACATGCTAATGTTAGCGTTATATGCATTAGCTAAACACAGACATAAGGTACGAAAATATTTCTTGAAGTTCAGACAAATATCAAAAGTCACACTTACAGGTTGGGACTCGGTGGAGCTAAAAGGTCCAAATAGAGTTGGTATTGCCCCTCTCTCAAGGATAGTCGTTTCACATACACTACAGTGAACGCACCAAGATTATCAAAGCAATCATCGGTGAAATGACGCGCACACAGTTAATCTCTGGGGTTAAACTCCTTCGGTATTCTTTGAAAAATGAATTGTAACCATTTTTCCCTCAGACGCTCTTGCTTAGGTAGCTGAAATAAGACCGACTTAGTTTCACACCGTAGAACACAGACTCTAGACACGATACACACGCATCACGAACGTGCGACAGTGTTTGGGGGAGGAGACATACGTTTTCCCGGCAGTCTCAGCAACACGTTTATGTATAGTGACGTAGATATGCATCCACGACTCGTTTGTGTGATTCAGAGTCGACTCCCATTTTTACAAGCAAATAACTTCGTTATTTATTCACCTTCGGACTTACAACTTGGCATACAGCTTACTTTCAAACACGGCAAAATAACAGACTGCATGAAACGTCATTTTCATGATGTCATGTTACGTACGCTTTAACATCATGCAGGCCTGTCGGTTATATTATGTTTTTCAATATATTGTAATTTAAATAGATTTTAGAAAATGAAATATCTAGGGGTGTAACTATACTTCGTATATTTCATGATGCTAAAATGTTACGCTGTGCATTGTAGCTACAGTGTTTTTCCTGCACTGGGAATTGTAGGCAGGCGCCTCAGACTCTCGCCAAAATGATGTGGGGTGTCTTCACAAGAAATGCTGCTTGCATTTAAAGGGGTGATTTCAAGAAAAACAGACTTCTTCCATCTTAAATTACTAAAATCGGGTCTCTTGTGCATCTGTCAACTCAGAAAACGTGAAAAATCATTAACTTTTGTTATGTGACTCTATCTCTACATGCCTTTGAGAAACGAGCGCTTCAGAAATCGCTATCTTAATGACGTAAACATTCAAGAGACAGTAGAGGAAAACATTTTCTCACAACAATTGTTAACGAAGTTACGCACACTGTAGCGCGTGGCATAACGGATACGATAAATTGAGACGATGTCAAAAATTAGTTCTGTGTGGTGTTCCTTTAATAAAATGAATGAGAATAAAGTGCAGTTCAAACTCTGCAATGTAAAGCTGGGTTATCATGGATCAACAACTACGATGCACAATCATTTGAGGGCGAAGCACCCAGCAGGTCCATCCACAGGTCAGCAATCAGTTGCTAGTTTATGGTCAGAACAACCAATTTGGATGCCAGACGGGCGTAGCAAATAACGGCTTTAATTACCAAGATGATCGCTTAGCATATGCTTCCGATCGGCTTTGTCGAAGGAGAGGGCTATAAAAATCTTATGGAGTTTATACAGCCCGAGTTTAATGTTCGTCTAGAAAAACGATCACTGCCAGACTGGAGAAACTTTCATGACAATAGAAATGGAAGCATTTTGGGCTGTTTATTTATGAAATCGCTCCGGACTGTTCATAAATGCCGTCATTCGGTTATTATATGTTTTAACGCGTTTTAAGTCTTGTCTTAAATCTTCATGGCTTCAATATATTTTCTTTGATCAATCACACTGTTTTTAAGTTGGTATAAATGTGCATGCTCATATTGTACAAGGAAATGTTCTAGCATTATGAGCGATTGATGCTGATCGATGTACTGTTAATAAGTGACGTCATTCGGTTGTTAATATATTAATGGTTCAGCGCGTTATCTTAATGTATTGCTTGATGCAAGATTGCCTATTCCATAATAAATAAAGCAGTGTGTCGTCATGGATTTAAAGCTTAAAGGTCTCTCTCTCTCCGTTTATGTGTGTAATTCTTTAAATGCGTCAATGTGGGGGGGGCTGCGAATTTCAAATAATCTTCGAATACTTGTCATAGATCTTCGAATATTATTTTTTGCTTTGAATGCCCATCCCTAGTTCAGTTAAGACTTAAAACTGAAACAGTGTTTCAGTTTTAAGTGCGCCGCGTTCTGCACGTTGTTTAAGCGACATACACCGGTAATGTGGTATATAAAAAATTCATAACAAAAATACACACCTGTATTCGGTATGAACCGGTATATCGCCCAGCCCTAAATCAAATGTTGTTTATTATAAGTGTCGTCTCAGAGCATACATGTTTTAGTAAAACACATCATCTCATAGACACTGAGTGTGTGTGTTTGTGTCATGTATGTGATGTTTGATGGACAGAGCGACAGTAAATCAGTGCTGTAGTTTAAGGGTGGTGGTCGTGACATGTTTCATCTTGTTTTCGTAATGTTTATGTTTAACAGGCCGGTAGTTATATGGGTTTTCATGAACACAGAGAAATCGATTGTCATGTCTAGACAATTTCTTAAAGGATATACACGGGTTATGTCAACATGTTTTGATCTCTCACCAGGAATGATTTGCTGGAGCATTCACTTCTGTTGAGAGGAGAGAATCTCTGCTTTGTTTCTCTTTAAAGTCCATATAACTAGATGTAGATGCAGAATCCTGTTAGGGTAATTCATCTAGCTGGATGCACAGATTATATTACTATAAATTTAGTGAAGTACAGTAAAAAGTATCCAGAAAAAATAATACTTTAAGGGCAATTTCACCCAAAAAGGAAAATTCTGTCTCTCCATGACAGAAAATAAACTTTAATTTTGTCATTTTAAACAACTCTCCCTTTTAAACTTTGTTTAAAAAAGTGCGCGGCTTGAAGAGATGCAAAACACGTCTGACTTAAAAACTGCGGACTTTAAAGGGGTGAATTTTTCTTTTCTTCTAGTTTTACACAAGTGTAATGTAAATCATAGGGGTCCACATAATGTGTCTGTGAAGTTTCAGCTCAAATTACACCACAGATCTTTTAATATAGCATACGCTACATGTCCACTTTTGCATGTGAGGAGAAACGCGCTGTTTTGGTGTGTGTGTCTCTTTAATTGCAAGTGAGCTGCTAGTCTCCCCCCTCATACTTTTGTCATGGTTTTGGAACTTCACAGATGCGAAAACAACAATGGTGGCGGCGCAATGGGGAAATATAATAAGAACGGCTGTTTACGTCATTAAGAGAGCGATTTCTGAAGCGCTCGTTTCTCAAAGGCTTGTAGAGATAGTCACATGACAAAAGTTAATGATTTGTCATTTTTAACGTTTTCTGAGTTGGCAGACACAGAAGAGACCCGATTTTAGTATTTTAAGATGGAAGAAGTCTGTTTTTCATGAAATCGCCCCTTTAAAACTGCGCAGCTCACATTGCACAGAGTAAAACATGCACCGAGAGAAACGTCTGACTTTAAAATTGCGCTGCACGGAGAGATGCGTTTGACTTGAAAACTGTGCAACTTGTGCCGCATGGAGAAGCGCATGCAGGGAGAGACACGTTTCACTTTAAAACAGCGCAGCTTGCACTGCACGGAGAGACGCGTCTAAAAGGGTCATTTTAAAAGGGAAGGAGATGAGTTTGATGTAAATTGTGCAGGTCGCAAGTGACCTCACAGACCAACTAATTATAAGACCAACTTATTATTATTATTGATTATTATAGATTTTATTGATTTGTTGTTGCAGCCCTAATTAATATCATTGATAATATCACAGCAGATACTGCTCTCTTCATGCTTCTTTACAAGCATCTCAGGTGTTCATGCTCACAGGAAACGCATCATCACTCCTCCCTCATGCTGCAGCTGTCCAAACAACAAATCTGAGACATTCACACCAAAGTGAAACACATTCATGTGAAGTCCCACCCCTGTGTGTGTCTATGTGAGATGAGTCACCTTCTCCACACACACACACACACACACACACACACGGTTGTGTCTGGACGTGTCTTCAGGGATGGGCTCACTCTCTGTATCATCATCATCAGTTGAGGTGGATTCAGAGAGAGATGATTTTTATAACCTCAGCAACACTCACTGCTAGACGTACATCCCTGCTTTTATATGTGAATGTTGAAACACCACTACACGAGACCGCCATCAACTTCATATATCTATAAAAACACGAATGAAAGGAAAGTGCTGTTACAGTATGACTTCAGTGTTTTTATCTGAAACTCCTCTTCTGTTCCAACACACAATCAGATCATCATCATCATCACTGGATTTACAATAAATAGTTTTAAAATTTAAGAAAAAAATAAATGATAAAAACCTGATGTAATATAGACTTCATTTTATCACCGTGAAAATAGCCACAGAAGCTGGCATGGCGTTAAAACAATCAAACATGATCATCATCAGCGCTGATGTTGTCTCCTCTTAACTAGGGTTGTTCTGAGACCGATACTAGTATGGGAAATACCACCGACACTATAAAATTCTGGTACCTGTATCGGTGGGTACTTCATTTACCGATCCGATAACATTTTCTTAAACCGGACATACTTATGCCCGCTAGCTTCTTTGCTGCTTAGAATGCAAACACAGGAAGTTGTGGCATGTCGTCACTAGCATTCTTCTAGCACGTTCTAGCAGTATGTCCGCTGTGTGCAAGTATTTCAAAGTGAATCGACCAGCCAGTAAAACTGCGACTTCAGAAAAATAAATAATATTACTGTCAAATGTCAGTCTGAAGCACATATAATTCATACAGGGCTAGTTGTATATACAGCTGTATACAGATAGACGCACAGGTATCGGATCAGTACGCTGAGCACAGGTATCGGTTAAGTGCATCTGTTCAGTACGCTGAGCACAGGTATCGGTTCAGTGCATCGGTTCAGTACGCTGAGCACAGGTTTCGGATCAGTACGCTGAGCACAGGTATCGGATCAGTACGCTGAGCACAGGTATCGGTTCAGTGCATCGGTTCAGTACGCTGAGCACAGGTATCGGATCAGTACGCTGAGCACAGGTATCGGATCAGTACGCTGAGCACAGGTATCGGATCAGTACGCTGAGCACAGGTATCGGATCAGTACGCTGAGCACAGGTATCGGATCAGTACGCTGAGCACAGGTATCGGATCAGTACGCTGAGCACAGGTATCGGATCAGTACGCTGAGCACAGGTATCGGATCAGTACGCTGAGCACAGGTATCGGATCAGTACGCTGAGCACAGGTATCGGATCAGTACGCTGAGCACAGGTATCGGATCAGTACGCTGAGCACAGGTATCGGATCAGTACGCTGAGCACAGGTATCGGATCAGTACGCTGAGCACAGGTATCGGATCAGTACACTACGGCAAACAAGGGTATCGGAACATCTCTACTCTTAACATCTGTGAGTGTTGTACAGGATGAGAGTTGTTTACCTCGTTCTTCACACTGATGAGACGATTCTCACAGGTCTTACTGTCTTGTTTCTAACCCACATTGCAGTAGCAGTAGTTTCAATATCTAAATATCTAGCTGTAAGTGCAGTGTCATAAAGAAACAAACAAGAGACTTTTCTAACTGGCAGATGGGTTGATGATGTAGATCATGTTGGGATGTTCAACAAGGTGTTCAGGTGTCTCTTCTCTTTGACAGCTACATGTATTGGACAGACTGGGGTGAAATACCAAAGATCGAGCGTGCTGGGATGGACGGGACCCATCGCTCTATTATCATTGACACTGACATTCACTGGCCCAACGGACTCACCCTCGACTATGACCAGAAAAAGCTCTACTGGGCCGATGCTAAGTTTAACTTCATCCACCGCTCAAATCTGGATGGTTCTGGAAGGTAAACGAGTGCGCTCATGATACTGTGTGTGTGCTTTTAGACACCTGAAGTGTCTCACGTGTGTTTGGCTCCGTGTTCACAGGGAGGTTGTGGTGAAAGGATCTTTACCTCATCCGTTTGCTCTGACGCTGTACGAGGACACGCTCTTCTGGACAGACTGGAACACACACTCCATACACTCCTGTAACAAACACACGGGAGAAAACAGCCGAGAAATCCATTCCAACATCTTCTCACCCATGGACATCCACGTCTTCAGCCAGAAGAGACAGCCCATGGGTAAGAGACGCCCTGGTTCAGCTTCACAACATGTGGAATGTTCAGAGATCAGATGTGTGGCAATCATCATCATCTTTCTCAATGAGATTGATGTTTTTGTGTGAAATCTTGACATTTCAGTGTGTGATAGGTATAAAAGTGCACTTAACCCTTCATTCCGCTCAGTTTATTTTAGAGCTGCTGAACAATAACCCAGTCAGTCTATGCTTTGGTTTCCCATAATGCTTTGAGTGGTTTCCTGAAACAATACACACAGGCTGTGCACACAATAGAGCTTCTGTTCTCTTCTCTTCTGTGTGCTGATTGAATGCAGAGAATTTCACATAGCGCTGAAAAACTCTCCTCTTTATACCCCCCTCCTCACCACACATCTCTCTCTCTCTCTCTCTCTCTCTCTCTCTCTCTCTCTCTCACTCTCTCTCTCTGTCTCTCTCTGTCTCTCTCACTCTCTCTCTCTCACTCTCTCTCTCTCACTCTCTCTCTCTGTCTCTCTCTCTCTCTCTCTCTCTCTCTCTCTCTCTCTCTGTCTCTCTCTCTCTCTCTGTGTCTCTCTCTCTGTCTCTCTCTCTCTCTGTCTCTCTCTCTCTGTCTCTCTCTCTCTGTCTCTCTCTCTCTCTGTCTCTCTCTCTCTCACTCTCTCTCTCTCTCTCTCTCTCTCTCTCTGTCTCTCTCTCTCTGTCTCTCTCTCTCTGTCTCTCTCTCTCTGTCTCTCTCTCTCTCTCTCTCTCTCTCTCTCTCTCTCTCTAACACTCTCTCTCTCTCCCACTCTCTCCCTCTCATTCTATCCCTCTCACTCTCTCTCTCAGGTTGTCATTATCAGTTCAGAGGTATTGGTTGTGCTCAGCAAAAGCAAAGCAAAAGAAATATACAATAATAACAATCCATAAGATGATGGTCACAAATGACTCCTTTATGACAGTCCTCTCTGCTCATTTTTTTCTTTTAGTTGTGTCTCATTCAGACGTGATTTATAATTATTGTTAACCTCATCTCAGATCTGTGTGAGGTCACAAGAGGTCAGTTTGTGTGAATGCTCGCCATGAAATAATATGATGAAATCATGTTTGTCAGATGTGCCGAGTCCGTGCTCTCTGAAGAACGGTGGTTGTTCTCATCTGTGTCTGCTGTCACCGGTTAAACCGTATTACCAGTGCGCCTGTCCAACCGGAGTCCAACTGCTGGACGAAAACAAGACCTGCAGAGACGGTGAGACACACCCGCCATGATGTCACTTCCTGTCTGTATTGTACTGTTCAGTAAATGTTGCTGCTTTATGTGAATCTGATTATGGATGAATGAGATAAATCATCCCACAGACTGTATAGCTGAAACAAAGTTGCATGATTCTTCCAATCAGAGCTTGAGAATGACACGTGATCTGAATGTGGATTTATTGCTGTGACACAGCTTGACCTTTGACCCCTCACCAGGTGCCACACAGCTTCTCCTGCTGGCCCGACGTACAGACCTACGCAGAATCTCTCTCGACACCCCTGACTTCACAGACATCGTGCTTCAGACAGAAGACATCCGCCATGCCATTGCTATCGACTACGACCCCGTGGAGGGTTACGTCTACTGGACGGACGACGACGTTCGAGCCATTCGCAGGTCGTACCTGGACGGGAGCGACACTCAGTTTGTGGTGACGTCGCAGGTGGATCACCCGGACGGGATAGCGGTCGACTGGATCGCACGCAATCTTTACTGGACCGACACTGGCACGGACCGGATCGAGGTGACCCGACTGAATGGAACCATGAGAAAGATCCTGATATCAGAAGATCTGGATGAGCCCAGAGCCATCGTGCTGGACCCCGTCGCAGGGTGAGTAAACTTGGCTTTGTAGATTATTCCACGTCCTGCAGTGTGAATCCAGCATGACGTCCCCGCCTCTCGTGCCGCAGGTACATGTACTGGACAGACTGGGGTGAAGAGCCAAAGATCGAGAGAGCCGCTCTGGACGGCACAGACAGACTGGTGCTTGTCAACACGTCTCTGGGGTGGCCCAATGGACTCGCCCTCGATTACACCGAGAGAAAGATTTACTGGGGAGACGCCAAGACGGATGTGATCGAGGTGAGACTGTTAAGAGCGTGGGTTTGAGTGCAAACATCATGAATGTGCTCTGTAGTTTCTCCTGAAGGTCTGCCCATTCTGTGAAAGGAGATTTCTTTGCTCTAGAAGTGTGTGTTCTGTGGCTTCAGCAGCACACATCTGTTTGTGATTTCTCCTCCACTCAGCTGCGGTTCACTCTGTTTAGAATAGTCCAGAATCTGAAAGCCACACCACACTGCGGTAACCAGTCTCAAACCAGCAGAGAGGTCGCAGCGCTCAAGATGGAAATATCATTAAAACGTGTGTGTGTGTGTGTGTGTGTGTGTGTGTGTTTGGAGAAAAGACAGTTCTGGAATACTTGTTTCTGAGAAAAATGAGGTGGAGTTCAGGACACAAGAGATTGATGTTGGATTGATGACACAGGTTTATATCACGAGTTCAGCTGTGCGTGTGTGTGTGTGTCAGGGAGTGAGATTGCGGTGAAGAGTTTGTGTCATTTTGATCTCATTCTTGTTAACATCTGTAATGCTGGACTCATATCTCATGATTATGTTTGGATTCAGGTGATTTTTGAATGTTTACATGAGTGTGTCACACGTCAGAGTGTGTGGAGGCGTGCGGTCACCGTGTGTGTGTGTATCTGTGTGTCCACGGCTGCTTCTCATTATTGCTGGCTAATAGTTTTGCCAACTTTCCAAACACTCTTCTCACTTTGTTTCTTGTTTCAGTCATGTTCTCTTTCTCTCTCTGTGCTAATCACAAACAGCCAATCAAAAACTTGATCTAATGTTGTTGAGTGTAGGGATGATGGGAAGTGTTTGTGAATGTTGCGTTGCCTTCGGTCAGGTGATGGAGATGGACGGCTCGGGCAGACGGGTGTTAGTTCAGGAGAATCTGCCTCACATCTTCGGCTTTAGTCTGCTGGGCGACTACATCTACTGGACGGACTGGCAGCGTCGCAGCATTGAGCGTGTGCACAAACACAGCGCTGAGCGAGAGGTCATCATAGACCAGCTGCCCGACCTCATGGGTATCAAAGCCACATACGTTCACAAGACCTTCGGTGAGAAAAGACTGTGATGTGAAGAGGCTCTTATGTTGTGTTGTTGTAGTGGATGTTTATGGTGTGAGTATTTCTCCTGTGTGTAGGTGTGAACCCGTGTGCGGTGGATAACGGCGGCTGCAGTCATCTGTGTCTCTATAAACCTCAGGGTGTGTCGTGTGCGTGTCCCATCGGTCTGGAGCTCACGGTGGATTTGACCACTTGTATCGTTCCTGAGGCCTTCCTGCTGTTCTCACGACACACAGACATTAGACGCATCTCTCTGGAAACCTACACAAACAACGTGGCCATCCCGCTCACAGGAGTGAAGGAAGCCTCTGCGCTTGACTTCGACATCACCGACAACCGGATCTACTGGACGGACATCACGCTGAAGGTGAGGAACTCTCTCTGTCCGTCTGAAGCGGATCTTACGTCTCACAGGAAGTGGTTTCGATCTGCCGATTTTCTTGTGTTTTGTCAGACCATCAGTCGAGCGTTTATGAACGGTAGCGCTCTGGAGCACGTGGTGGAGTTCGGCCTGGATTATCCTGAGGGAATGGCTGTGGACTGGCTGGGAAAGAACCTGTACTGGGCCGATACCGGAACCAACCGCATCGAGGTGGCCAAACTGGACGGTCAGCACAGACAGGTCCTGGTGTGGAAAGATCTGGACAGCCCACGAGCTCTGGCCCTGGACCCTGTCGAGGGGTGAGCCTGTGTCCTGTCGGCTCTGTTGGAACGGTGATTTTTCCTTTGTGGTCTCACTGTGTGCTCCTCTGTTTCTCAGTTTCATGTACTGGACAGAATGGGGCGGCCGGCCTAAGATCGACCGCGCTGCCATGGACGGTTCTGGTCGTATTACTCTGGTGCCGAACGTGGGTCGTGCGAACGGACTCACCATCGACTACGCAGAGCGCCGTCTCTACTGGACAGATTTGGACACAACGCTCATCGAGTCTTCCAACATGCTGGGTGAATATCACTGACGTCAACACTTGCATTAACATCAGCTTCACTCTAGCAGCTGTTCAGTAAAAGTGTTATTCGTGTGTCCCGCAGGTCTGGAGCGAGAGGTGATAGCAGATGATCTGCCACATCCCTTTGGGCTCACGCAGTATCAGGACTACATCTACTGGACCGACTGGAGCCAGCGCAGCATTGAACGGGCCAACAAGACCAGCGGGCAGAACCGTACCATCATACAGGGTCACCTGGATTACATCATGGACATCCTGGTGTTTCATTCGTCCCGGCAGGGCGGCTGGAACGCGTGCGCTTCTACTAACGGTCACTGTTCTCATCTGTGTCTCGCTGTCCCCGTCAGCAGCTTTGTCTGTGGCTGCCCAGCTCATTACTCGCTCAACTCCGACAACAAGACATGCAGCGGTGAGTTCACGTGTCTTTTAAAGCCGTCACTGTGTGTGCTTCAGTCGAGCAGTTAGAGGCCTTCACGGACCTCCGAGAACTCCAGGAGTTGTTACATTGCCAGAAGGGCTGTTCCACCACTAAAGGGAAAGTTCACCCAACAATGAACATTCTGTTATCATTAACTCTTATCACGTCAAACCTGTACAAGTTTTATTCTTCCGCAGCAAACAAAAGATGATATTTTGAAGTAAGTTGGTGTCCTAACAGCGCCGGCCCCCATTCACTTCTACTCTAGGAACACAAAACCAATGCAAGTGAATGGGCCCCGGTTACCAACATCCTTCAAAAATCTTCTTTTGTGTTCTGCGGAAGAAATAAAATTGACCCCTAGGCGAGAAAATGATGACAGACTTTAAATTTTTGGATCACTTAAATCCCCTTCAGAATAAAAGTTTGTGTTTACGTTAAAAATTCTGTGCGCTGTGTATATTTACTTTACTACATTCACACACTGTAGATATTTAAGAGTAATGTTAAACATTCTTTTTGGTTGTAAGGCCCCCTTTGTATAGAGTTCATCGCTTTGCGCCCCCACCCAAATAAAGACTTGATCTTAAACTTAAAAATTGTATTAAACCAAAAAAACATTCAGTTACACAATGATCAATTATTTTGCTTGGTGGTCTTATTTTTCAGTTGTTTGATTGCATAACATTTATAATACATTTCTTCACTTTAAAATCTGTGGCCCTGTTTGAGAACCAGTGAATTAATGATGGTAAAATAAGAGTACTCAATAAAACCCTTTTGTTCTCTCTCTGTCTGTCCGTCAGCACCCTCGTCCTTCCTGCTCTTCAGTCAGAAGTCGGCTATTAATCGTATGGTCATCGATGAGCAGCAGAGTCCTGACATCATGCTGCCCATCCACAGTCTCAGAAACGTGCGTGCCATCGACTACGACCCGCTGGACCGACACCTCTACTGGATCGACTCCAAACAGAATGTGATCCGACGGGTGCAGGAGGACGGTAACCAGGTAACCACGGTGACACCGGCTGCTCGTGACTCATTGATTTTTGTTTTCAGAGTCATCTGATTGGCTGTGTTTTTTGTCTCAGAGCGTGGTGGTGGTGTCCAGCATGGCAGGCGGGGCTAACCTCGGCATGCAGCCCTATGACCTCAGCATTGACATCTACAGTCGCTTCATCTACTGGACGAGTGAAGTCACCAACGTCATCAATGTCACACGCACAGACGGTTCTCGAGTCGGTGTGGTTCTCCGCGGAGAGCACGACAAACCCAGAGCCATCGTGGTGAACCCTGAGAAAGGGTGAGGAGTTGTCTCAGATGAGTGTTCAATCTGGTCTCTGTGTGTCACTGTGACTCATGAACACATGTGAAGGATCATTTGTGTGTTCTGCAGGTACATGTACTTCAGTAACCTGCAGGAGCGCTCACCTAAGATCGAGCGAGCCGCTCTGGACGGCACCGAGCGGGAGGTTTTGTTCTTCAGTGGTCTGGGGAAGCCGGTGGCTCTTGCCATCGATAATGAGTTGAACAGACTCTTCTGGGCGGACATGGACCTGAGACGCATCGAGAGCAGCGATCTGTCCGGTGAGCTCACGGGGTTAAAGGTCACTGCTGTTGATGCTCCGGCAGAAAAATACGCAATAGGCTTGTTTTTACTTCCTGCGGTGCCGCAAGATCCGACAGGTGGATGACATCCAAGTACTGCGAGAGCCAAAAATCCTACACGCCACTTTGCTCTCGCGCTACTTTAACCTCATCCGCCTGGCGGTTCTTGAAGCAAGCTTAATGCTCATGTCACTCGAAGGCTTTCTTAACCATCCCCCTCTCTCCTCATCACTCCGACAGGAGCCAATCGGGTCGTCATCGAGGACGCCAACATTCTGCAGCCCGTCGGATTGACGGTGTTCGGGAATCACTTGTACTGGATCGACCGTCAACAGCAGATGATCGAGCGGATCAACAAGGTCACTCGAGAGGACCGGACCAAGATTCAGGCACGAATCGGATCTCTGAGCGACATCCACGCTGTCCACGAGCTCGACATGGAGGAGTACAGTAAGTCTCTTTCTCAGATTCACGCTGATTTACTTGAGGAAAACCAGCGCTGATGTCTCTCTCTCTTTGTGTGTCGTGCAGACAGACACCCGTGTACGTCTGATAACGGAGGCTGTTCACACATCTGCATTGTTAAAGGTGATGGAACGACTCGCTGCTCGTGTCCTGTTCACCTGGTGCTGCTGCAGGATGAGCTCTCCTGTGGAGGTACCGACTCCTCACTTCCTGCTCTCACTGTGTGTTTCTATTGGCTGCCGTCTGACCCCTTACCTCTCTTCAGAGCCGCCCACTTGCTCTCCGGAGCAGTTCTCTTGCGCGTCCGGTGAGGTGGACTGCATCCCGCAGGCATGGCGCTGTGATGGTTTTGCCGAGTGTGATGACAGCAGCGATGAGCGTGACTGTCCCGTCTGCTCGGACGAGGAGTTTCAGTGCGACAGCAAACAGTGTGTGGATCTTACCCTGCGCTGCAATGGAGAAATCAACTGCCAGGACCGATCGGACGAGAACAAATGTGAAGGTAATGCTCCGTGCTGTGTGTTTTTTCTTCTTCAGACTGTAAACGGATCGCTTCAGGGTCACTCACACACTCTCTCTCTTTCTGTAGTTCTGTGTCCTTTAGATCAGTTCACCTGTGCCAACAGTCAGTGCATCGGACGCCATAAGAAGTGTGACCACAACATGGACTGCACAGATAACTCTGATGAGATCGGATGCTGTAAGTGTGATTCTCACTCCTTCACGTCAGGGTTGATCTTCAACAGACTCTAACGAAGTTGTTTTCTTCTCAGATGCTACAGAAGAACCGCCCTTTCCTCCCTCCAACACCATTGGATCAATCGTGGGTGTTGTCATGGTGTTGTTTGTGGTGGGCGCCGTCTACTTCGTGTGTCAGCGTGTTCTGTGTCCTCAGATGAAGGATGACGGTGAGACCATGACCAATGACTTTGTGGTCCACGGCCCCTCGTCTGTGCCGCTGGGTTACGTCCCCCACCCCAACTCTCTGACGGGATCTCTGCCAGGTGACTGACCGATACACACTCAGAGCTCAGAGGAAACTCTGGTGAAGGCAGCAGTGTTGTCAGTGTGTGTTTTGTGTGTTCCTTTCAGGAATGTCTCGAGGTAAATCTGTCATCGGCTCTCTGAGCATCATGGGAGGCAGCAGCGGACCCCCATACGACCGCGCTCACGTCACGGGCGCTTCCTCTAGCAGTTCCTCCAGCACCAAGGGCCCTTACTTCCCTCCTGTGAGTCTGACGTATCAAATGGCTTGTTGAGTCTATCTGTGTGACTTTGGTTTGAGGGTGTTGTTGATGTCATCTTCTGTTTGTGGTGTTTCAGATTCTCAATCCTCCTCCGTCACCCGCCACTGTGAGGTCACAGTACACTATGGAGTTAGGGTGCTCGTCTAACAGCCCATCTACACACCGCTCCTACAGGTAACTCCAGCTTTCCCACAAGGGTAGAGTTAAACATACCTGCAAACTACTCTCTTTTCAGAAAAATTGGCCGATTTAAATCAAAAATGGGTCATTGTGTGAAAGTTTTTTTTTTCTGAGGGGGGTCTTTTTTTGGTCCTTGGGCCAACCATAATTGTGTTCTTAACGTCATATTTGCACCCGTGCTGAAAGGGTCGACTGCAAAGTGTCTGTCAAAGAGAAAATGGTGTTGATATTTATTATTCAGGTCACCTGTGTGATGGAAACGGCTCTGTTATGAGAGACAGTTGCTAGTCTCTCTTTCGAATGTCCACTTCTAGAGCTCTGCCCTTAAGTGAGTTTGGCACTTGTGTGCGATTGATGTTCGTCTGAAGTTTCAGTCACAGAAGCTGTAGTTTACAGATGATATTTAATCATTATTTTAGAGACCAATCAATTCGCTTCATAATACGTTAATATTGCTTGTATCTGATTTTTGACCTTTCTTTTTTATGAAAGCTCTTATAACGGGCATCAATCAGGTCCTGCACTTTATCTCTCTTAATAACTCTCTTAACATCAGTCCCGCACTTTTTTTTATCAATCCTGAATGTTTTAAAACCAAAACCCCAGATGCGCAAGCGCTTTGGTTGTGATGGACACTCATCCAGTTTGTATTAGGAAAGGTCCACCTCTCAGAAAACTTTATATTAGATGTTTAATTATGACTTGGAACACTGGTTTCTTTAGACAAGGGCAACATGTTTTTTTATGAAAATCTCAAATTTGAACAAAATCCATATTTTTCCTGTAGCACAAAATTGTTGTCATGTGACAGCTGCTGTCACCTTTTTCACCTCTTCCGAGTTTGCAGGTATGGTTAAAGGTCAAGGTCTTTTTTCAATGGTTTAGTAGAAAATGAGGTTTCCCTTTAAAAACAAGAGCTCATCGATGAAGGTTCAGTGACTCAGCATGCAACTTGATAAGTGAATTAGCACAACTGCGTTAACACTGTGTGTGTGTGTGTGTTTGTGTGCGCGTGTCAGCTACAGACCCTACAGTTACAGACACTTTGCCCCTCCAACAACACCCTGCAGCACAGACGTGTGTGACAGCGACTACACGCCGGGACGCCGGCCGCCCCATGTGTCCAGCGCCGCAGCTAAGGGCTACACCAGCGACCTCAACTACGACTCGGAGCCCCTCCCACCGCCGCCCACTCCGCGCAGCCAGTACCTCTCAGCGGAGGAGAACTGTGAGAGCTGCCCGCCGTCACCGTACACGGAGCGCAGCTACTCGCATCATCTGTACCCCCCGCCACCGTCACCCTGCACGGACTCGTCCTGAGCCACGCCCATCCTGCACTAGGCCCCGCCCATCACCTCTGTGTAAATAGCTGTCGATGACGGGAGGGGTGCGGGGAGAATTCAATTCCTGTCCGGATTCCTGGCGGTCCTGTACATTAAAGAAAAGAAACATATTTATATATTTTCTATACAGTGTTTATTGGTTATGCCATAGAGCTTTGTATTAAAATAAATTTGTACATTTTTTAAGAGAAAATTTTATGAAATCAACAAAAATGTAATGCGTTGCCTTAATCTAGGAGTTAGAATCAAACTACCTTCAACCACGCTGAAGGAATTCTCAAACCCTTTCCAATGCCAAATAATTCACATGAAACCCCTCAGAGAGGTGAGACGCCCCCCACCCCACCCACAGCCTCTGAGCAGAACCTCACTGTGATCCCGGGCCAGCCTTTTATCTGACAACACATGACAGCTGTGGCGCCCAAGCTCTCAAAGAAGATGGTACTCAGATTATTTTCCTACTATTTTTGTATTGAAGACATCATTGACCTTCAACTGGAATGAGTTGCAGAAGTGCATCGAGGTCAGTTTCACATCTGATGCTTCAGAGCTGCAGTGCGAATCAAGACGCACGCTGTGCATCATGGGAAGTGGAATCAATGGCAACAGTGCGAGCAACACAATCGCAACCAAAAATCATCTGCGGTGTCTCTGGATGTTTGTGTTTACTCCAGTCCGCAGCTGAATGAAAACACGGCTTACAATCACGGACCACTTCTCGTGCCTGACCGTTTTTAGAATCTTTGAATCATTTTTCACCTTTTTTTAAATATCAGTGCCCGCAAAAGGTCAAATATTTTTGTACTGCATACTGTGTAGATACTGTATTTATAAGCTATAAAAAGAAAATTCTCATTCATTGTGTCTATGATCATATCCTTGCCATACATCTGTTTATATCCCACCAGTAAATACAGGTGTGTGTGTGTGTGCGTGCGTGCAAAGACAATCTTCATGTTGTGTTTGTCTGCATGTTTAACCATCATGTGTCTCTGTGTGTGTGTCCGTGTGTGTCCGTTTAGACACTGAAACTATCAGAGTGTTGATCACATAAGCACAGATGGCGTGTTTTGACGTCAGGCGTGTGATGTTACAGATGTGTGTAGTTTGGACTGTTGGTTTTTAAACGGTGCTTCATGTAGACACGTCGTTGGCTGTATGATCCAAGAGTCACTGTGTTTGTAGCACTTCTACATGAATCTGAAATCTTTGCTAAAGGAAATCTCACCAGCAGGAGTCACTATTATTCCATCAGTTTTCAGCTGAATCCCTTTGAAAATTCTGCATTGTTTGGTTTGAATGTTTGTTTGTTGATTGTGACACATGTGGAAATGATGATAATACTTTATAATGTTCTCTTGTTAAACTTCAGACATCTTTAATCGGCATCTCATGTGTTTGAGTTCATACGTGATTCATGTTTACTGTGTGTAACAGCCGCTTGTGGTACAATAGTACAAGTGTGTTAAAGAAGCAGCTATTCCAAATCTGTCAGTACCCCAAACCCCCCTTTAAATGGTCTGTGCTGCAAGGGCTTCTGGGTAACTCAGACCAGCATTTACATTTTCTTAACTGCACTTTACAGGACCTGTTTAGTTGTGTGTGTGTGTGTGTGTGTTTTCTCATGAGAACTGTTAAAGTCATTAGCAGTTGTTGGGTTGTGAGTCGGGTCACATCGCCCATCAGAAGCGCTGCTGTAAGGTCAACCTTCCCTTCATGAGTGTCTGTCAACCTGTTGCTGGAATTTTGGGGGAAAATGTTACAAGCACTTTGAAGGAGTGAACAGGATTCATTCATTTCACGATCCCGTTTAAACTTCATTTTCAGCATAAGATTGTTTTTGGTTCATTGTGTATTTGAATACCCACGATGCTTTGCAATGATGAGGTTAAGAGGTGACCAACATTTGGTTTCTCATCAGTCATGAATTTCCCCACTAACCCAACCTTTTGTTCATTGAGACGTTACATGTAAAACATTGTGTAAAGATGGAGGTGTACAGCTCATTCAGTCACGTCTTCAAGCTGTTGTGATAAATGAAATGATTGTTTTTTAATAAAAATGAGTTGAACATTAAATGTAGTTTTTTGCTTTGGATCCAGATGTTTTCGACTGAAACGAAGGAATGGTACAATATGGCGCCCGCATCGCTTCCGGCAGTGTTCCGTTTCACAAACTCGTTTTCTTTCACTTTGTGAATGGACTGTACAAGTGAAGTAATTACGGTGGATAGTTAATGAATGTATCGTTAGCCTGGTGAAGTTGGGTTTAGTGATTCATAGTTTCTCATGTGAACTCACCAGTAGGCGGCGCTACGAACTGATGTCTCGGGTGGCGGCTCATTATTCGTGCACATTTAATAAAAATAGATGCGTGATCAAATATTAATAATACGGAACTGTGAACACGTTTCAGGTATTTAATCATTCTATTTTTAATTGGTTTATATCTGTAAACGTCCTTAATATGACTGATGAGAAGCAACTAAGATGGCAAGTGTTCTGTTGTCGTTGGCAGATCTGTTGCAAGAACAGTGACTGCAGGCGCCCTCCTGTGGCGATTAATGCGAAATACTCTCGATTATAAACGAATTTAAATGGCGAAGAAAAATAAACTCGGATATCGAATAATTTCCCCTACTAAATAGATTTATTTTCTTCAGTAATTTCATGATTAATCCACATGTTAGTGTTCTGTGGTAAATTATGTGTAATACACCCGAACCCAATTTCTTCATGGCTTAAATTCAGAGAAGGCAAAACCGTAGCATTGCTAATATTCTTAATTTATTAGATTTAGTTTTTCATTGATTGCATAATTAATGCAAATGTATTGTGTTTTGTCAGCACCTCTGTTGAAATGATTACATACATTTGTTTTTTCTTTGCGAGAAGAACGTACCTATTTATTTGTCTTTAAATGGAGAGAAAAAACAACCCGTTTTGGTCTTGAGCAAAACTGGCATATTTGATTTTTCAAACAAGTTAAGAACCAAAGATGAGCATTTGTGCGAAAATATGTACTGTAAAACTTGAGTCACCACATAACATGCTGTAGTTGAGTAAACAGAGAGTGTACATACACTATTGAATGTTTTCTTAATCATATGTAAAACAATGCTTCATTTCTAACTACATGATGTAAGCTGCAGCTGCCACACCAACAATATAAACCGGGATGTCCATACAAAAACAGTCAAGTCTATTCAACATCCATCACTTCTTCATCCACAGACGAGGCTTTTTCTTTGGTTCTCTTGGATTGTGTTTTTGCAGTTTTCTTCACAACAGGAGCAGCAGCAGTTTTTTTCTGTGACTCTTTCTCCACTGTAAAGAGAAGCACACATGATGATGACAATCAGTTAAATGTTAAATCACGATCGTTCTGCTGTATCAATCACACACACCTTCCATGCCAGCTCGATCTTTCTCCATATATCCCAACTGCTTCAACAATTTCCTCCTTTTCTTTCCGGAAAGGGTGATGTTGGCTCTAGAGCTGGAGCTGTCAAGAAGAGACAATATTTCACATCAACGTTCATCTGTGCCAAAGTCTGCCATTTCTCACTGTGTGTGTGTGTGTGCGTGCGTGCATGCGTACAAACCATCTCTTTTTCAAATGTTGTTTGGTAACAATGTCACTGTCAATCACAGCCCCTTTGATGCGATTGTTTTCTCTTTTCTGTCGACTTAAAACTCTTCGTCTTTTGAAGAGCTTTTTCTTCAACTCCTATATAAAACAACAAAAACTGGTTTTAAACATATTTAATTAAGAACACTAATTATATATCATCTGTGATGTTTCTCTATAGAATAACAAGTACATATTTTGTAAAAATTAACTCAAGAATAAAATAACACTACATTTCATATAAACTGTGGGTTGAACAATAATGATCATTACATTTACAAATACTGTCTGTAATATTTCCTAACATCATAAAGCATCTCTTTGCTGCCATTTCAGAGACTAACAGAATGAAGAACAATAGAATATTATGAATTAAACGAAACAAATGTTTCCTAAGAGAGTTCAGAACACAACACATGCTTGTAAAAATCAGCAGGAAAAAAGACACACAAACAATAAAAAGAAACATGACATGACATAAAACTGCATCGGCAGATTTTAGAAAGCTGAAAGTGAATTGAATTAAAGATCTTTTACAGTCTTAGGTCTGTTTATGCTTCCTCCTGGCGCCATGCTGCAGTCAACCGGAAACCAGTGCAAGTACGTTTACACAATAAAAGTACAAACTGAGTCGGATTCAGAAATCATTAAAGATTCGAAGGATCTATAAAAAGTCGTTGTAAATCAGGGTTGCTTTCTCATTATTTAATAGGCATAAAAACCACAATAGCATAATTATAATTATAACAACATTGTGTATGTCTATAATTCTGCACACGCAAGAAAAAAAAACAATATTTACACCAAATATATTACATGATATATACATGTAAACCCAAAAATATATCTTGATCGCTTTTGCTTAGGTAAACGTCTCAGCAATTCGCGGCACTTTTACTCTTGAAATTTTCGACCGGAATTGACGTCACCACATATCAATATCCAGTTTGTGAGCGAGAGCTTTAACTCCACTATCAATGGATGAAGAAAACTCAAACACAGGTATTTATAACACACACTTTTATTCAAGCAGGGACTTCAGTGCTGTAAAATCAGCGAAGCAAGTAGGTGATTTTGCCACCCAAAGCAGCAATATGTCTCAAAATAAAAGTGCAATGTGTGTTTTTCTGTAGCGATTTGAAGTGGATCAATGTTGCGCACCGAAAGCGCAGAATGTCATTCATATTTGATTATTCTGAAGTGCGCAGTGTGCCTCTGAAAGAGACCTGTGTGTGTTCTTTCAATGACCGACTGACAGGCTCATAAGCTCATGTCTGATATCTAAAACAAATCCAGATGACATTTCAAGGCATTTGTACATGTATTAACGCCTTTGGGCTGCAGCTTCTGAAGCATTTTGTATTCTTTCAGCTGGTGGAGGATGGAGTGTGCACTGTGTGAGGGACTGTATCCCACAATGAACTTTGCACAGCCTACACGTCTTTAGGTTTGACTGTATTTTTGTTGTTTTCTTCTCCTCAGGCGTCAGTCTGACTCTCTCTTCTCTGCGGCTGCTGGTTCCACCACTGCACCTGATGTCTGCATTCATGTGGCAGATGCTGCAGCGGAAGAGTGTGATGCATTATGGGAGGCTGGAGGAGTTTGTCTCCATGGTGACCAAGACGCTGCCGCAGCTTCTCAGTTACAGACAGAGAGCTCAGCTGAGGCTGGGTCTGAGAGCGAGGGTCAGTCTTCTTCTTTATCATCATCATCATCATCATCATCACACACATCTAACATATGTGACCTTGCAGTGATTTGATTGATGTGATTGCTTTTTCTTGTTTCCTGTCAGATGGTTTTGGAGCTGTGTCGCAGCCCAGCTGATGTCAGAACCATACAGACTCATCTGGACCGAATGCAGTATCCAGCTGCAGCGGTGTCAGAGGTGCGATGTCTACTCGAGTCACATGTTCCCTTCTCGTTCACTGTAATTAATATTTCTATTAATTAAGGATATTTAGCGAGATGCTCATGTGTTTTCTCAGGATGGGGATGCTGACGTGAGACCTTTGGTTGCAAATTTCAAGGCTTTGGTTCTGGCACTGCTCAAAGACCCCGTTGAGAGAGCCTATTTCTTTCAGGTGAATGATCGTGTTTGAAGTCATTCATCTCATGTGTTCTGGTGATATGTGTACTATGTTTTCTGTCTGTGCGCGTGTCTTACAGGAAGTGTTTCCCGTGCATTATGGTGCTCAGTACGACACCGCTCTCAAAGAACTGATGTGGGATCTGCTCTCTCGCTTGGAGAAACTATTTCCTGTTCCTGACTTGAATAAAGTACAATATTCTGTGGCGTCTGCTGGGATCTGTTACACCAGTTAGATTCTGTGTGTGTGTGTGTGTGTGTGTGTCGTCTGCTGTTCACTCTCTCCGTCTAACACACAGACAGTGTCGTGGCTCGCTACTGCCCCCGCTGGTTTGGAGGACATTATGCAGACAAATCCAGACGACCTGCATGCTCTTCTGCAGCAGTACCAACTGTTTGGAGGTTCAGAAACTCTGTGTTGGCAAAAAAGCTCCAAACCGGGTGCGTGAACTCACAGAGTAACTTATTACATGTAATGAAGAGTGGATGAGATCAATAAATTGTCTTTTATTTCTCAGGGTCTGTTCCTCTTTCCTCCGGTGACTGTATCTTCTCCACGCTGTCCATTCCTCCTTCAGTGCGAGTGCTTGTCGCTGCAGAGCCGCTTGTCTTTCACGTCCAATCAACCAACGTGGCCCTCCTGAATCCCGCCGCTCTGGGTCACTTGGACACCATCATCGTCACCGACTACACAGAAGTGGAGCTCAGCAGTCAGGAGGTGCTGGTGGAGGAGGAGGCCATGAAAAGTGCCTGTGTGCAGGAGAAGGAGGAGCAGATCCTGTTAGTTGATGAAGCCGCCAGCTGTGCGCATCAAACCACCTTAGATGCCGAAACCACTCAACGTGATGTCACCTGTGAGGTTGCGAGCATTGCCACGGCGACTACATCCAATACTGAGCTGGCCATCATAGACACACAGAATGAGCAGAATCTCCAGACAGGTGGATCCGGTCAGCTGAGCTCACAAGATGAGGACGAGAGCACTAACATCTCTCGTGAGGCTGGAGGACCCGCGTCTGAACTACAGGCGGTCGAAACAACAGCTCTGAGCGATGACGGCCGAACACCCGCGACACGGAGGGGACAAAGACGACCGAGGAACAGTGCTGACACCGCTGACAAAAACACTAGAAAAACTTGGCAGCGTCGAGCACGATCTGTCAAACAGAACTACACCGAAGAGAGGTGACGCTGTTTTCCCACTGCCTGTGTGTGTATGTGGAGTTTGTTGGATGTAAGATTTTCATATTTCATATTATTTTCATATTTTCAGGAGTGCAGACGCATCACTTCCAGAAACTCCAGGTAACAAGCTGCAGATGCTTGAAAATAAAAATCATATTGAAGTTCATTCATTCTGAACGATTATTCTCCACAGACGCGGCAGATGAGTTGTCGAGCGGACCTGAAGCAGAGATCACAGCGTCACATCCATCACCGGCGCCTCCCCCAACCGAGCCACTGGCCTCTGACAACCCTTGCGCTCGACACGCTTGCAAAACCTGTGGCCGAACGTTCACCCGCAGGTCCGACGTGCGGCGACACCAGCTGACCCACACGGGGGAACGTCCGTTCAGCTGCGGCCAGTGTGGCAAGTGGTTCCAGCACTCGTGGGACCTGACCAAACACTGCCGCAAGACTCACGGCGAGGCCACCTTCAGCTGCCAGCTGTGCCGGAGCACCTTCGCCAACCTGCGCGCGTTGACGGCCCACCACAAGAAGAGTCACTCCGGCGAGCTGCCGCATTACTGCTCAATCTGTGGTGAAGCCAGCTCGACGGCCGCCACTCTCATCGAGCACCGCAAGAGCCACAGCGCCGCGCAGCGCTACCTGTGCGAGCAGTGCGGCGAGGGCTTTGACACCATACGGCAGAGGTCCGCTCATCGCCAGTTCCACCGCAGGCGCCAGCAGTTCAAGTGCCCGCAGTGCGACAAGACCTACACGCGCCGCACGGACGTCAAGCGACACATGCTCAGTCACACTGGCGAGCGGCCGCATCAGTGCTCCGCCTGCGGCAAACGCTTCGGCCTCCGCTCAGGCCTTCAGAAACACATGGTCACCCATACGGACGCCAGGCCCTTCCGCTGTCCGCACTGCCCGAAGAGGTTCACGCAGCTGTCCATCTTACACCGACACGAGCGCATGCACACAGGCGAGCGGCCGTACCTTTGCTCGCAGTGCGGGAAGAGCTTTCTCTCGCACGGCGAGCTCATCAAGCACAACAAGACCCACACGGAGGAGAGGCCGTACTCCTGCCCGCAGTGCCGCAAGGGCTTCAAGTTCAAAAGAGCTCTGCAGGATCACCTGCTGTCTCACAGCGGCGCTCGACCCTACCCGTGCACCTACTGCGACAAGATGTTCGCCAAGCCCTTCGCCTTGAACCGCCACCATCTGATCCACACCGGCGAGAGGCCGTTCTCCTGCTCCCACTGCGACAGACGCTTCCTCACCTCAAGCGAGCTGTCGCTTCACGAGCGCGTGCACACGGGCGAGCGGCCCTACTGTTGCTCCCTCTGTCCCAGAAAGTTCCGCAGCTCCTCTGAGCTGTCCAGACACAGACGCAGTCATTCACAGGAGCGTCCGCACCGCTGCGGGTACTGTCCCAAAGCCTTTGCCAGCGCTGCCAAACTGAAAAACCACATCCGAATTCACACGGGCGAGAAGAAGCCCAGGCCCTCGGCGGGCGCTAGCCTAACCACGAGCGTGCCAGAGATGGAGACGATAACGGTAATTTTATCCTAAGACTGATGTGTGACTGACAGTTTCTACATGATGATTCTAGCTCTTTGTGTTTGTTCATGTATTTGGAATTATCGGCTGAAGATCAGATGATGAGAGATGTGCTAGTTTGTGTGTGTTCATCTTTAGCTGCATCTGATAGTTCTCCATCTGCACATCTTCACACCAGTAAGACACTGAATTCATGTTTAAAGGCTTTGTGTATTTGCCTGTTGTTTGTTTTGAAGATACTGATAAAATGTTCCTCTGTGTTACAAGTGATGGTTTGTTGATTTGTTGCAAAGGATGAGTGCATCTCCTTCAGTGCATCTCTATATGTCTCTAGAGTATGTGTTTGCTTCCACGTCTGGGTTGCATATTTAGATTCTGCTGAATGTGTGAGTGATGCCGTGAGGAGAGACTTTAGCACAAGAGGTCATCGCAGAGAACAGACATATGCTCGGGTTTGAATGAGCGAGAGTAACTGACCTCAGATATTTAGCTTTATTAAAGCACAGGGTGATCTGCGTGTAAATGTGCTTCAGTTCTTCTGTGATGGTGGTCTTTTATCTGAAATGGGACACACACACACACACACAAAAGGGTTCATGAATAGACGTCTGTAACAAAAACACTGTCAGGTCGTCATGAGAACCTCTCTTTGTCTTTGTTCTCAGTGCAGAAGAGCCGTATACACTCACTGAAGGATCTTTGAATGTTTAACATCTCTTAACTTTACTCTTTTACTGTACTCTTAATAAGTCACAGGTTCATAGCAAGGTGAACCTGGCATCAG
Organism: Triplophysa bombifrons; assembly: GCA_029783895.1. Taxonomy (NCBI): domain Eukaryota; kingdom Metazoa; phylum Chordata; class Actinopteri; order Cypriniformes; family Nemacheilidae; genus Triplophysa; species Triplophysa bombifrons. The sequence continues at coordinate 88,013 of CM056449.1, read as the reverse complement.
GTTTTTGGGGTCGGAGTCAAATGCAGATCTCATCATGGTGAATTTTCTACCTTTTGCTCTTGTTTTTTTTTGTTTTGTCCACATGTCTTCTGTTTACAGATAACACACAGCAGAACACAATGACCTTCATGTATTTATTCATCAGAAACAAGGAAATGATGGTGTGTTGAGTTCATCGGCTTCTCATCAGAAGAGAAGCAGTAATCTCATCTCTAGTGAACAACACTCATGTAAGAAACATCCCTCTGTCTGTTCATCTCTTCACCTGCACCATCAGTCAGTCACAGAGATAGCACAGATGATTGAGCACTTATAGTGAATAAACAGTGTTTGTCGGGGGGGGGTTATGCAGAAAGCTGGTTGTGTGACATACCCGGGGAAGTTTAAGGGTTAGTTAGCTTATAACCTCAACTTTGGGTTCAAAAAACGGAGGTAACATTCTGCGTATGTGAGTAACCATAGCAACCCACTCTCTGAAGATAACCTGCTCCGGAGCACTTTGAGTCCCAGTGTTAGTTGATCTTTAGGAAACGTCACTAACCCTTCAGAGGTTTTCTGCACATATGTGCGCTTTTCATGAGCATCAAGTGGATGTGGAGGCACAGGTAACGTAGGATATATTATTATCTTACAGTATTGCTATGATTACATTTTCAGTCACACCCATTGCGATTGAGCGGACACAACTGATTTTATGCTAATTTTATGATTTGTAACCCTTTTAGGTAAAATAGGCCCAATCTTTAAATCAAATAATATGAGCAGTTCCTTATAAATATAAGGCTTTATGTGTTCACATTGAATACTCTACATACTTAGTTTTATTATTAAATCTACAAATGTCATTAGATTTTTTAGGCATTTTTTTAAAGCACTTGGGTAGTAGCCTATCTCAGGGCAGTTGTGCTCCACCTGATTTTACAAAGTGCTTGATGTTCTCAGGACAATATTTGTTGACTTAATGATTTTTTTTATAAATGACTACAAAGTCAGTTTTCACCAAATAAATGCTTTTGAAGGAACATACAGAGAAGGGATTTAATACCGCCTACACAATTAGCAATATAATCAAACCCATAGACTGTACACAACACAATTTTGGTCAAATTTACTGGTAGACACATTAAAATAATAGTTACAAACATTTAAACAAATCTACACTTGATAATATGTTATAGAACCATAATGAGTATATATTTTACATTTTTCAGAATAAAAATAGTACAGATATTTAAATGATTTTATATTTAATTAATTATTTATAGTGTTTCTAGTTTTATAACCACTTTAAACACCAATGCAGTTTATGTCTTCTGTGAAAAAACCTCTTGATTTATAACGTTTATCACGGTCAAAAACTTTCAATCAAAGTCTGCTTTATTGTCAATTCTGCCACATGTACAGTAAACACATATAGAGGATTGAAATTTTGTTACTCTGAGACACATGGTCCGTACAAATAACACTACACAGAATAAAAAAATATACAGATTATACCTTTATGTCTAATACAACTATTACAAGCAGGGATATAAAAAAAGAAGATTGTAATGGCAGATAAAGTATAAACCAGTGAAGTATACAACAGTGCAGATATGAGGGAGTGCACAGAGGTTAGTTAAGGAGGTTATTAGTGTGTTTAAAGTGAAGATAAGAGAGCAGACTTGTTTAACCTGTCAGAAGAGGTGGTTGAAGAGGGGCAGACCGATGCTGAATGAGGTCATGAGCAGTCCTGGGCTGTGTAAAGTGACTAGTGTGGGTCAGTGCGTGTTGTGGATGAGGTCAGAGTTCAGTGGTGCTTGGGGCAAGAGAGGGGGTTAGAAGTTTAGCTTCCTGACAGCCAGCTGGATGAAGCTCTCCTTTAGTCTGCTGGTCCTGACCTCAAGACTTCGCTGTCACTCAAACCTGATGGCAGCAGACTGAAGAAGCTGTGTGTCGGGTGGGTGGGATCACCTGTAATGCAGAGGGCTTTAGGGATGAGACGGGTTCCATAAATGTCCTGGAGGGGGGAGAGACGCCAATGATCTTCTCAGCTGCTCTCACTATGCGTCGGAGAGTCTTGCGCGTTTCAGGCGCCACATCACACAGTGATGTTGTCAGTCAGAAGGCTCTCGATGGTGTCTCTGTAGAAGGTGAACGAGGCTCTCCGGCCGTTTCCATGGTGACTTGAGTCCTGTCGGATCTCGTTCAACCGTGTGAGCACACGTTAACTCGGGGTATCTTTCGTTAGGTTAGTTAAACTTACCCTTCAAGTGTGTTCAGGAACAGACATACCTCCAGTAAACCAGGTTTGTGTTAACTAACCCAGAGTTCAGCTGATGGTAAATTTGCTTTCTGTAGTTCCCCCTGGTCTGACAGAATCACATCATTGATGTCTGTGTATTGACATGTGAAAATTGTTGCTTAAAGTTCTTATTTGTATCACCTCAATATTACAGGTGTTTAAACTATGGTTAGTTTCTAATGTCGTGTTCTGTGACGCATCTATACTGTTCAATTATAACATGGACTTATGTTTAAGTAGGTTTCTGGATGAACATGTATCCTAAATCTATGAAGGTTGGGTTATATTTTAAATAAATTATCGGAAACTGAAAGATGACTCGTTTTTTGTTTTTTTTCGTTTACTTTACCAAACGAAAAATTACATTTCGTCCCGATTTTTCATTTTCGTTTGCCGTTTAATAAACGGATTTTGGATTCAATATGGCATTCAGACATGTGGGCGGCCCTGTAACGCCCCTTTCACCCGATTGGTCAAATCGTACCATTCTGTACGGCCTTAATACTGCCCGGCAGAAGAATTCACCTCCAGTCGTTCGTTTTTTAGTTTATTGTCGAAACGCGAATCACAGTTTATTGTCAACTGTACGTGATGTTTAAGCAGAAATTCGTGTTGTACTTTACAACATTTAAGAGATTGCAAGCCATGCAGTGTGCTGTATGCTATTACTTTGACATCTAACACCCCTTTCACACACGTTGATACCAGAAAATTGCTGTAAAATTCCTGGAGAGTGATTCTGTCAGTGGGATTGATGTACGACGTAGTAGTAGTAGAAGTATTAACAAAGTTCCCTGCATCAGAAAGCACCCTGTGTGAATAAGAGGCAGGAACAATGTCTTAAGGATCTGTATAGTAATGACAAATAAAGTGGCTATAAAAACAAGCAATTTATGTTCCTCAATTATTTAAAAAAAATAGCAGAATAACTTTGTCTGAGGCTAAAAGTCTGCCTGCTTCCATCACTGGACAACACTCCCCATAATCCTTTGCACCCGTCTCACCTGATCCCCATCATCTGGACACTATTCCCATCACATGTCTACCCCTTGTTTTCTGTCTTATTTAAATTCTTCCTTTGGTTTTGTTATTTGTCCGCTGTTGAATGTGTTTATGGTGTTGTGCTTTTTCCTGTGTCTCTGTGGATTCAATTATACCAGTTTGGAGAATCTGCTTGTCTTGAGTGTTCTCCGCACAAACCGTGACACCTGTATGTAAGTGTCTCTGTCGACACCTAGGGTACTGTACAGACTGGACTTTCACCTGAAAATTTAGATGTGCTTGTTTTTCTCAACAAAAACTTATCTGCTTTATAAATGGGTTTTTCATTCGGTCTGCATGAGTTTATTCAGAAATTGTTACAAAATCTAAACGATAAAACTAATATTGTATTGATGGGAGAGTCTACCCGCTACGCAAAGTCTTCTTCATCACATCCCAAAGATTCTCAATAGGGTCAGAGTGTGGGCTCTGTGGTGGCCAATGAGTGAAAATGATGTTTATGTTTCCTGAACCACTCTTTCACAATTAGAGCCCGATTGTCATGTTGAAATCTGCCCGTGCCATCAGGGAGGAAAGAACCCATTGATGGCATAACTTGATCATTCAGTCAACTGATCTCATTCTCTGGGCACATAACATTGCTGAAACTATACCTCAAATCCAATGGGAGGCTCTTACCTATTTGCTTAGTTGAATCCATGCAGTTGTTGACTGGTTTTGAACGGGCAGTGTATATAACTCTGCTTTATAAATGGGTTTCTCATTCGGTCTGCATGAGCTTATTCAGAAATTGTTACAAAACCAAAATGATAAAACTATATATTTACATTTAGTCATTTAGCAGACGCTTTTATCCAAAGCGACTTACAGAGAGGTCAGGGAGCAATAAGCGACATGTCAAACAGGAGCAATCATACAAAAGGTACTGATACAAATAAGCCAAAGATAATTTGGATAATATCCACAGTACACATGGATGTCCAGTTCACAGCATATCTTCAGTACTCTATGACAACAGAAGCCCTAGTTTAGGCACAACACAGTTAGCATATCTATAAATCTGATATGTACATTCTCACAACCAGATAAAGCTATTATTTTATACTGGAAACAAAGAGTCAATGCCTGAACTGAGAACTAAAACAAAAGACAAATGCTAAAACTATTGTTAATCATACATACAGTGGGGGAAATAATTTTTTGATCCCCTGCTGATTTAAGTTTGTCTACTTACAAAGAAATGAAGGGTCCATCATTTGTATGGTAGATTTATTTTAAGTGATAGAGACAGAATATCAACAACAACAAATCAGGGGGAAAACAATATATAAAGGTAATAAATTGATTTGCATTTCAGTAAGTGAAATAAGAATTTGATTCCAGAGCAAAACATAAATTTGTACTTGGTGGAGAAACCCTTGTTGGCAAGCAAAGAGGTAAAACATTTCCGATAGTTTCTACCAGGCTTGCACATGTGTCAGAATATATTTCAGAGTCCTGAGATTGGCTTGGACATTTAATGTGCGTCTCCTTAAGCCACTCTTTGGTTGTCTTGGCAATATGTTAAAGGCACATCCATGACCCATCTTCAGTGATGTAGTTAAGGGGAGGAGGTTCTCGTCCAAGATTCTACGATACACTGACCCGTCCCTCAGCCCCTCAATGCAGTGAAGTCATCCTGTACCCATAGCAGAGAAAAAGCCCTTAAGCAAAATGTTTCCAACACTGTGCTTCACTGTAGGGATGATGTTCTTGTGGTCATAGTCAGCAATTCTTTCCCTCCAAAATCCTCTTGAGGTTCATTGTCAAACTTCAGGTGAGCCAGGCGGGCCTTCTTGGGCAGGGGGTCCTTGCGGGTGCTTCAGGATTTCAATCTATTGTGGCGTAGCGTGTCACCAATGGTTTGCTTGATAACGGTGGTCCCAACTGACTTGAGATCATTAACAAGCTTCTTCCGTGTCGTTCTGGGCTGATCTGTAACCTTTCTCATGATCATCTTCTCTCCATTGGGGTAATCTTGCAGGGAGCTCCAGACCAGGGGCAATTGATAGTTATTTACTATTCTCTCACTCTCACCAAGCTTCTGTCTGTAGCCTTCAAGGTTTGTCCAGGTCGACAATCTTGTCCCTTACATCCTTTGAAACCTATTTGGTCTGGACCATGGTGGTGGAGATGTTGAAATGGGAGATACAGATTCTGATGGCAGGCCTCTTTTATATACATAAGATGATTTTGGAGTACTGTTTTAAAATGACAGGACTAATCTGTGGGCCATGTAGGCACATAACCAATCTTTGGGGCCAGAATTCTTGCTTGTTGGTATGGGATCAGATATTTATTTCACTGACTGAAATGCAACTCAATTTATAACCTGTAAATAATTTTTTCCACTGATATTTTGGTTGATTTTCAGGTTCTATCAGTAGAAATAAAACTACCAAATATAGCAATGCCACTCATCCCAATATGCTAATGCATTACAACTTTATTAGGAGTTAGTCGATTAATCTCACAATAATAATAATACTAGATAGAAAGTTTGAGAACAAACTTTTTGTTGGCTTGATAAAGCCTGGCCTAAAGAGTTTAACATAAGTTGAAAGGTTTTAGGTTAAACATTTTCTAACATGATGGAAACAAATATTGTCATCCAAATTTTTATAACAATAAACATTAAAATTAGTGAAAATTGGCCCAACTTGCATCAGGAGTAGACTTTGAGCTTGAGCTAGCGCATGAAGAGCGAGCGCATTTAGGCCACGCCCACACCGGGAAACAATCCAACAGACTTTCTATTGCGGGAAAATGCCTCCTTGATATTTCTGATTTATAACAAAAAACATAACAATGACTAAAACAAGAGAAAGTCCAGTGAGCACGTCCCTCTTAACCTAGCGGGTGTAAGATATGTGAGGCTGTCTGGTGGTTGAAGTAAACATATTTTAAAGTGCAAACACTTGTCAGTATCGCACTCGTTCTGACTCTTAATCTGCTGGGCAGAATTAAATCCGTACAGAATGGTGAGCGATTTGACCAATCGGGTGAAAGGGGCGTTAATGCACCGCCCACATATAACAATCCCATATTGAGTCCAAAATCCGTTTTTTAAACGGCAAACGAAAAATGAAAAATCGGGCCGAAATGTAATTTTTTGTTCGGTAAAGTAAACGAAAAAAACAAAAAACGAGTCATCTTTCAGTTTCCTATACTTTATTTTAAATAGGATATCAAATGAATAAAACGTACACGGACCTATATTTGACCTACCCAGATGACCTTCACAACATTTACCCAATACTTTTTATATTTGAAGCATGTAAATCGTTGTATTGAAAAACATATTCTTATATAATCCTCAAACCTCTATGAAACATTTATCCAAAGTGTCTGATAAACGTCACCAAACGTCAATCATCGTATTGTAATGAAACGGTTCTGGGATGAGAAGAAGAATGTCTTGAACGAGCGTTAGAGGATCCGCCGGTAGCGCGCATCACTAGTGCACGAGCGAAGTCGCGAGCCAGTCGGACGCGCAGGAGACGCGATCAAACACCGAACATCTCGGATCAAAGTAAACAAACGTTAGCATAAACTAAAGTTAAACTTCAAATAGTTCAAGTCTGAAGAATACACACATGCAGATATTCCTCACACGAGCTGTTGAAGAGAAGAAGAGAAACACGCGGTGAGTTTTTCACCTTTGACTGTCAATTACACTAATCTTTCTTTAGGGACTTCAACTGTTATTATTTATATTTCCACGATGCTGTTTTTTTGTCTAATGTGAAGTATAAGAAATTAGAATTTTATAAGATTGTTTTGTCCTTGAGAATGTGACACACCTGTTGCTGTAGTTAATGACTGACAGAAATCAATCACTCATATAAAATATCCATAAACAACATTGACTGCTTATGTCCATATATGACAATCAGAAACAAAACAAAATCACTGTTGAAATAAATCAGATGATGTGAATCATATCATTTCATTGGTAGATCTGCTAAATGACTTAATGTAAATCTACTAGTGTGTTATTGATGACAGGGCAGTCGATCAGTCATGATCATATCTAACAGAACACTTCCTACTTTGCTTAGTTTTTATATTTTTATTTATATTGGTTGTTTTTTATAGAGGACTTTTAAAGACAGATATGTCAGATTTAGCACACTTCTAGTCTAGAGAAAATACAAAACTCTCTGCATGTTCTTCAATAGATAAATACACACAAACACACAAACACACACACACACACACACACACACACACACACACACACACACACACACACACACACACACACATCATGGAACATGTACTTTCATAATCCAGTATGTGGCATCCTTCGTTCATTGGGTTAATTTAGTTAAACCAATGTTTAGTTTAGTCACAACATCACTCAGAAAGCAGAAATAATGCAAAGACTTTATGCTGAATAGTTGTATAAACTCTTACACGCTTCTTTAAAAGTGTCACTCTGAATGAGTGCAGACCTCACAACACGTCATGTTGTCAGGACTCTACATGTTTGAAGCCTGTGTAATTATTCAGTGTCCTTTAGAGGTGATTGTGTTATGACCCTAAACACACAAACACTCGCTCTCTCTGTCACTTGCACACAAACACACACATCTGTGGTACTTCATACATAAGTGTTTGGGATACTGAGAAGTGTGTGTGTGTGTAACAGAGAGAGAAAGATGAGCATGTGTGTGTTTGTGTCTGACAGAGAAGTGTGTGTGTGTGTGTGTGTGTTTGTGTCTGAAAGATACAGAGAAGTGTGTGTGTGTGTCTGAAAGATACAGAGAAGTGTGTGTGTGTCTGACAGAAGAGAGAGAGAAGTCTGTGTGTCTGACAGAGATAGAGAAGTGTGTGTGTGTGTCTGACATAGAGAGAAGTGTTTGTGTGTTTCACTTCCATTGATATAATGATGAAGAGCTGTAGATTCTCAGAGAAGTTCAGACATCAGTTGAGAGGTCCAGCAGTGATGGAGTGGGATTGTTATGTATCTGTGTGAGTACAGACTCTGTGTGTGTGTTTTCTTTCTTGTGATAGATGAATGTTTGTGTTGTTTCTTGTTGTTTCAGGTTCATTTTCTCAAGTCTGGGTTTACTTACTATTTTTATGTTAATGGTGTAATATAGCAGTTTTCACAGTTTTGCATAGTTAGGAAACAGCTTTACATACATTTATGAAGTTTCAATAGTAAAAAGAAATAAATCACCACCTGTATTTACCCGGTTTGTGTGTTCGTTTGTTTGTGTGTGTGGCGGCCTTTGTAAAAGGAAGTGGTTGATTTGTGAACATTGACTAGTAAAGTCCCTCCCTCAAACCACACACACACATAGAGAGAGAGAGAGAGAGAGAGAGAGAGAGATAGACAATAGAAGTGAGGAAGGAGATGAGTTTTACTACATGGTGTGATGGAAGTGACTAATCTCTCTTTTCCTCGTCACTCTCTCTCTCTCTCTCTCTCTCTCTCACTCTCTCACTCTCACTCTCTCTCTCTCTCTCTCTCTCTCTCTCTCTCTCTCTCTCTCTCTCTCTCTCTCTCTCTCTCTCTCTCTCACTCTCTCTCTCTCTCTCTCTCTCTCTCTCTCTCTGTTTGTGTGGTGATGAGGACTCTTCACAGGTTGAAGTTGATGAGTTCCGTCAGTGTGAGTGATTTGAGTCGATCTGTAGCACTGGATGATCAAAACAACCAGCAGCAAAGAGCAGGAACCAACGCTACCTGGAACAGGTATACACACACATATGAGTGACGTTTCATTTGAATACACAGGCAAATAAACTCTTTATTGTGTTATTTCAGTATTTCATCTTTATTTGAAGTCTTGTAGAAGCAGAATCCTGTTTGTTTGTTGTGTGAAATATTTGTGTATGTGTTGGCTGCCCACATGAGTTGTGTGTCAACAATACATAAACACACACTGCCGCTTATGTGTGTGTCATGAGAACTTTGTTTCGGTTCCTACACACACAGAGAGAGGCTGGAGAACAATGCATGTTTGATAGCACTGATGCTCTTAGGTTAGTGTGTGTGTGTGTGTGTGTGTGTGTGTGTGTGTGTGTGTGTGTGTGTGTGTGCGTGTAGGAACAGAAGACATGTGACTGTTATTCACATTCTGCTGATGGAACATTTCCTTACAGTGAACGGAAAGTCTTTGACTTCATTTCATCTGTCAGTGATGCTGTTGAAGACATATTTAAAGTGACAATGTTTAATGACGTGTGTGTGTGTGTTTGTTTGTGTTTGGCAGGATCCATAATGCCGTGATCGCTGTGTTTCAGCGTAGAAATTTGGCAGAAAATGAACTCTACACACTGAATGAAGGGGTTAGGTGAGTGACCTTTCACCTAAAAACAAATTACAAAATATAAAACAAACCCAACAGACACGCATACAAGATTCACTGAATGTGTGTGTGTGTGTGTGTGTGTGTGTAGACAGCTGCTGAAGACAGAACTGGGCTCTTTCTTCACAGAGTATCTGCAGGTAAAGCGCACACACACACACACACACACACACACATCATTGTTGTATCTATAGCTTACACATGAAGATGCAACTGTGTGAAGAACTAACCTCTCCTGCTTGAGTCTGGTTTCTCCCAAGATTTCATTTCAATGACATTCATTTATAAACATCATAAGAGTTTAGGTGAGAGCTGACACCTGACTCAGGGCTTTATAGCCTAATTTATCTCTCAATGCATGAGTCCGACTGATTTACCAGATTGTCAGAAACTATTCAATAGAATTGTATAATTTAATTGAAGTATATTTTTTTGAAAATGATTACTTCTGGAAAGTAAAAAGGACAATATACCAGAACAATTTGCAATAATAGCATTAAGACTTGTACACACCGGCACAATAATCGCACACGCTAATCGCCAGCTTTTTTCTAGACGTTTTTCAGCGTTTATACCCAAACGATTTTGTGCAAATTGACTCACTGACATAGATGGCACTTAATGGAAAACAGAAATACCCCTTAACACAAGGTGGCGCTGCACAACTTTATCAGTGCGTCTGAAATCACCTTTTTCCATACTATATAGTAGGCGAAAAAGAGTCAGGAGAAGTATGTCTGAAACCTCATTATGCAAAAACATTAAGAGAGAAATACCTGGATGGTCTAGTGTTTTCGCCGAGATCTGTGAGTGTGCATTGGATGGATACTTCTCAATCCCATGATGCCACAGGAGCTGAGCAATGCTCACATTTCAAAATGTAATCGAATAGAAATATAGCGGGTTTCTGTTTTTTAAATGTAAGTGCTTTAAGAAGACCCTACATCTGTCACTCGCTTGTCACACAGAAGAATTCATCTCGCTTCCTCTTCATCAACTTGAGCTCGGCAACAACGTTTTGTGCTTGAGCGCCACCAAGTGGTGTTTTACTGTTACTTCAGCAGCTCCAGGCACCTGAACAAAAGCACCAATCTCATTGGTTGGCCAGTTTTTAACGCGGCGCATCAAATAAAAAAACTTGACAATTTTACGCCTGGCATTGTGCCTGCCGGTTTGCACACTCACATTGGCTCCCTTTCTTTAGTCACAAGGCGTTAAACGTCAATGATAAACACGCAATTATCGTCCTGGTGTGGACAAGCCGTCAGTTTATCGAGTTTAAACCCCAAGATGTAAAATCATCAGCCTCCCAGTGAGTAAGATAATTGCGTGTTCAGCTGCTTTTTAACATTGGAAATTGTTGAGTTAAGTAAGCCGGTGGAACCAGAACTCCCCTAAATGTGTTTAGTGCTTTTTCACTTTTGTTAGTGTTGCATCCTGATACTACAGCGTTGGTATTGGTGTCAGACCGATAGTTCATTTTGAAAGGTTCTAATCTGTGCTCAAGTTTTCCTCCCGTTTCATCAATGTCCTTGAGTGGTCCAGCCAGTGCTTGGGCTTGAACCCAATTGTAAACATCTCTAGAGACCTGAGTTTGTCTGTCCACCGACAGTCTTCATCCAGCCTGACTGAGCTTGAGAGAACTGAAAAATCTGTCCCTGTACAATAGTTGTGCTCTCACATTGTGTGTGTGTGTAACGTTATAACTTGTCAACGACAAGCACTTAAATACATGTAATTCCGCTGAGATCTGCAGGTGCACATTCTGTTGATTTTAGACAAACATATACGCACAACGTGAGGGCTGTGTGTTGTGACAGATTTTTAGTCTCCGGATAAATGATTTGAGATGTTTCAAATGAAACTGACCACAGAGGAGTTCAGGAAACAGAATTTAGCTAAACCATTGCCATGGCAGTACTAGACCTGTCCTGCGACAGAAGGGGATGGGGTGTGCTGGAACTCATTATCATTTAAAGAGACATGCACTAAAACGGGTTGCTGTTAGCAGAGCTGTGTTTGACGAGGCAAGAAGGGGTTTGTTCGCACAGCTATTGAGTGTTTTAATCAAAATATGTTCCAGACATTCCATGAAGACACTAATAAGTTGTTGAAAGTGCTCATCTGATGATGAGCACTTTCAGTCCGTAGGATTGGCCTCTTTGTCGCCATCTCAGTTTGTAATTGCCACTGCAGGTGATGTGCGGAGGTATTTCTTTAATGTGTATCATTTCTATATCACACGAGATCCCCAGATAATACAAATCCCGTGCGAATAACGTTAGGTCTTAAATAACATTTCTCATAATGAACATAACAAAGAGGGAAAGAAGAACCGCTGAAACACTACCCGTCTGTAATAACACAACAAGTGCGCAACGGCTTTCTGTTATCTATTGAAATATTGAAATGTCTTCACGTTAAAGTTACCTGTACAGAAGAAATAAAGCGATGTCTACATCTGTTTACAATCCTTTCAGATCACAGAGTTCCTGCCACCTTTGAAATGCCTTGCTAATATTAATTCTTGTTTTGGCACGAGTCCGATCACATTCCCTGTGTCATAACTGTCATCAGTTCGGTCTTTCTTGTTTTTCACAAATGATGAATCCCCAGATGTCAACACTGCTTTTTTCACTTATGAGGTACAGAGTGTAGGTAAATGAGAACAGTTGTATTATGCAGCGGGGAAAATAAGTATTTGACACATCAGCATTTTTATCAGTAAGGGGATTTCTAAGTGGGCTATTGACACAAAATTTCCACCAGATGTAGCCATCAAGCCAAATATTGAATTCATACAAAGAAATCAGAACATTTAAGTATACAAGTTCAGTCATAATAAACAAAGTGAAATGACACAGGGAATATTGAACACATGAAGGTAACAAGGTGCAAAATGGCATAGAAAGCCAGGAGATCACCTGAAATCTGTCAGTATTGAGAGAGAAACCCTGCCCCCTATCAGTACTAATTGATATCAGCTGCTTTAGTCCTAATTGATGGCCTGTAAAGGCTTCTCATTACCTAGGAGGCACACAGGAAAGACTTCATGATGGGTAAAAGCAAAGAACTCTCTGTAGATCTTCGTAATCTTATCGTTGAAAAGCATTTTGATGGGAATGGTTATAGGCGCATTTCCAGAATGCTGAATGTTCCCGTGAGCACTGTGGGGGCCATTATCCGGAAATGGAAAGAGCATCAGTTCACCATAAACCGGCCACGATCAGGTGCTCCACGTAAGATCCCTGTCCGAGGAGTCCAAAGAATAATCAGGAGAGTTCTCCAAGAGCCAAGAACCACTCGGGCAGAACTTCAGGAAGACCTTGCATCAGCAGGTACTGTTGTTTCAAAGAAAACTATAAGCAATGCACTGAACCGCCATGGCATCCATGCACGCTCACCACGCAAGACTCCATTGCTGAACAAAAAGCATGTTGAGGCTCGGTTAATGTTTGCGAAAGAGCATTTGGAGAAGCCTGTGGATTATTGGGAGACTATAGTATGGTCAGATGAAAGCAAAATTGAACTTTTTGGCAGTCATTCTACACACCATGTTTGGGGAAGAAATGGTACTGCCCACCACCCCAAGATCACCATACCAACAGTTAAGTTTGGGGGTGGAAGCATCAGGGTTTGGGGCTGCTTTTCAGCAATAGGTACTGGCAGACTTCATATTAATGAAGGCAGGATGAATGGAGAAATGTACCGGGACATTCTGGATAAAAATCTGCTACCATCTACCAGAAAGCTGAAAATGAAAAGAGGGTGGACATTTCAGCAAGACAATGATCCCAAACACAAGGCCAAGGACACAGTGAAGTGGTTTCAAAGAAAGAAAATCAAGCTGCTTGAATGGCCCAGTCAATCACCTGACCTAAATCCCATAGAAAATCTATGGAGAGAACTGAAGATCAAAGTTCATGAAAGAGGCCCAAGGAACATTCAAGATTTAAAGACCATTTGTGTGGAAGAGTGGGCATGAATCAATGACTGATCTCTCCATTCAAGAGGCGTCTAGAAGCTGTAATCACCAACCTGCCAAGGCTTTTCTACAAAGTATTAAATAAAGTTTGTCAATACTTATTCCCTGTGTCATTTCACTTTGTTTATTATGACTGAACTTGTATACTTAAATGTTCCGATTTCTTTGTATGAATTCAATATTTGGCTTGATTGCTACATCTGGTGGAAATTTTGTGTCAATAGCCCACTTAGAAATCCCCTTACTGATAAAAATGCTGATGTGTCAAATAAACCTTGGGAGAGACCAGACTCAGCGGGAGGAACAGTTCTCCTCTGGCATATTAATGTTCCACTGCTGCAACTGCACAGAGAACGAAAACCATAAGCTGTGCAATTCTACATAAGTGGAAAATGGTAGAAAATATTTTTTCTGGTCCGTCCTATTTTATTCTGGTTCTGGTTGGCTAAAGGTTGTGGCTTTAGACATCATCGACCGCCTCAATGTATATCTGTGTTGAAAAATAAACCAAATAAATATTAGTGTGAAGGCAGCTCACAGAACGAGAGATCAAGTGAAACAGTATGACGGAGCTTCAGTGTGTGTCTGGTTCTGACAAGCTTCATCACACTGGGTTAGACCTCTAGAAGGTGGGTAAGTTGAATGTTGAGTGAAGAGATGATCCTTAAGTCTAGTTTCAAACTGATTGAGTGTGTCTGAATCCTCAACATCCATTCCAGAGTTTAAGAGCCAGACATGTAAAGGATCACACACCTGAAACTATTCAGTTCTGGAAACTTTTAACAGACCAGAATTTAGTGACCAGAGTGTGCGCGGTGGGTTGTAATCTGAAATAGTTCACAAAGATTCTGTGGCGATGGACCATTTACTGTTTTGTAAGGTATTTAGAAGTCTATTTGAGCCTTAACAGGCAGTCAGTGGAGTGATGATCGATGGGTTTACATTGTGGGATGTCTTTGATCTAGTGAACACTTATAGTTGAAGTTTATTCAGTGGCGCTGCAGGAGATTAATCTGTTCATCACCTCATAAATGCATCAATATACTTCTCCTCATCTTAAGCAGAAAGCAACACTTTAGAGATGTTTGTGAGATGGAAGAAAGCTGTACGACACATGTACGTGCATTTGATTCACTTTTCTATTTCATATAACCGATACAGAGGTGTATCTTGTGTTTTGGTTTGTGTTCACCTTCTGTTGTTTTTCTGCTGCCTTGATTCAATCCAAATTGTAAAAAGCACCATGACACCAAAATGACATGGAATTGTCAAGCACTGAATGAGTTGTGTTGTGTTGTGTTTGTACAGAATCAGCTCTTAACAAAAGGAATGGTGATCCTGCGAGATAAAATTCGCTTTTATGAAGGTAAGATGTCATGTTTCTGTTTTTGAGTGAAAGGTTTGCTAATGACAATATGATGTATGTGTTCTCTGAGCTCTATCAGATCTAGGCGGTACTGGTGTTGTTGTTGCTGTTGTGTTTGTTGTTGTATGATGACATCGCTTCCGCTCAGGTTCACACCTGTAGTTCATCACAGAACGAGTGTCTAACTCCCACAGGTTTAATCTGGATTCTGTCTGCAGGTCAGAAGCTTCTGGATTGTCTGGCAGAGACGTGGGATTTCTTCTTCTGTGATGTGTTGTCCACACTGCAGGCCGTTTTCTATCCCGTCCAGGTGTGTTTAACATGGCTCGTACAGAAATACACACCTGAACACAATTGATTTGATTTACTCAAGCATTGTGTTGTGTTGTCAGGGCAAAGATCCGTCAGTGCGCCAGCTCGCCCTTTTACATTTCAGGAATATCATTACTCTTAACATCAAACTGGAAGATACGCTGATGCGTCCACGAGCCCGAATCCCTCCGTCAATCATTCAGATGCTGCTCGTCCTACAGGTGAAAACACAACACAACACAACATGACCTCTGTGTGTGTCTGTGTTGTGCGTCTGTCTGTCTGTGTGTGTAATCAGTTTTGGTGTTAGTGACTCTTGAGGGGTTGATGTGTGTGTTGTGTGTTTCAGGGGGTTCACGAGTGTAAAGGTGCGAGCAGTGATTATCTGAAGTTGGAGTCTCTGGTACAGAAGGTTGTGTCACCCTATCTGGGTACACACGGTCTTTTCTCCAGCGACGGCTCTGTCACTCAGTGCTCATGTTTGTTGGGTGAGTTCAGCATGAACATGATTCCTTGAACATTAAACACACAGTTTGCTGATTTAAAGGTTTGGATTATTTTTCATTCAGAGAAGCGACTGCACCGCCACAGTCTGCGATCCATTGACTCGCCCGTAAAAAACCCAGTGGTTCGCTCAAAAAGCTACAACATGCCGATTCTGATGCCGGTGGCTGAGTACGTGTCTGAGAGCAGCGCGGGGGGCAATGTGAGCGTCCGCCGTCATTCTGTGTGTCAAATGACTTCATGTGTGGAAGAGACGGCCTTCTCTGAGGTTCCCCCCAGCCCGATGACGTCCTTCACCTCTCAGGCTGAAGATTGTGAAGACCCGGCCCGTGATGGACGTGCGGCACGTGGTTCTCTCTCCTCTTCACCACCCATACTCTCTGAGCTCCAAGAAGCCCGTGACACCTCCTTACTGCCCAGCCGTCCGTCCAGTCCAGAGATGGTTGTGGATCAGATTCTGGAGTCGTTGGACTCGGACACTGAGGGAATCTTTATTGATTTCCAGCGGCAATGCTCCAGTTTGTCTGATGTCAGCCGCAGAAGTGAGAGTGTGGATTAACTGTTGACAACACTTTTTTTACACACTGCTGTTTTTTTCCTGTGACGGCGCAGATGTTTTAACTGTCCAGTATAGTGCTTCATTCAGAACACAGCAATAATAAATTATCAATAATGCATATTTTCTTTAGAAAAGGTTTTCATGAAATGTGATACAATCCAAATGACCATAAAAGTACAAATAGAGATGCGACAGATTGTCTTTATGCATTTTTAAGTTGAACAGTTTTTTTAAACATAATCAATAATGTAATTTTTGAATAAATTAACCCTTCACTGATTTTGAATTATTATAAATGTTATTACAGAGAAGTTGATCATTAAACAAGTTTGTCCAGCAGTAATGTAAAACATTTCAAAATTTAGAGGGGTTAAAAAAATCTTGTTCATGTTCTTCTCCTTTTTTGTTTTAACTTCATTTCATATCCATCTGGGAAAATCTGCTTACTTGTTGATTGTTTTGCTCAAACATGCAAATACACCTTCAGTCGCCACCTTGAGTCACTTGAGTGTCATTACATAGAGGAGCTGATCTAAGATCTCAGATCATAGCGAATCAACGATTCATTCTTGAATTACATTAATCAAGTCAATTCAACAGATTCTAATGTCTTTATCTAAAAGCTTTTGATTTCAGGATCGGCTGTGAGAGAATCAATGCTGGTGATGTGTGCTTCTCTACTGAAATGTATGTGAAGGGTTACTGGCTCAATACAAAACTTTTGTGAAATATATCATACATTTAGTGCAGTTATACATCTGATAAATAAGATCACAAACCCAAATAATTGGTTTTTGAGCATTGGATTATTGAACATGTTTTTAGTTGAACTAAGATTCTATTTAAGATTTTGTCTATTTGGGGGGGGGGGGGGTGGCTTTCATTGAGAAGCACTGCCTTACAAGGCACATCCTCATCTTCAATACTCAATTCTCTATAGATGCCCACTTCCGTTTTCTTTATGGACAAAAGTTTGAAAACACTTAAGGTTCTATTTGTTAACAATTAGTTAATGCATAAGATAACTTAAATGACAAATGAACAATTATTTTACAGCATTTAATAGTTCATGATAATTTCAGCATTTACAAATACATTTTTAAATAAGTGCATCATGAACTAACATATATAACTGTAATTGACATGAACTAATATAAATAAATGCTGAAAAACTAAATTGTTCCTAAAGCTAATGTTAGCTAATGAATTTACAAATACAACCTTAATTTAAAGCATAAATTTCATTTAAATTTAAAGCGTACCGAACTTTCTAATGCTCAACAAGGATGCAATTATTTGTTTAAAAATACGAGAACAAAAAAGCATTCATATGATGAAATAATAATAATGATTTTCTATTTTAATAAATGTACTGAGAAAAACCAGCCTTCATTATTGTTTAAAATGTGTGGTATAAATGTATAAATGTGTGTAGGTTGAATGATAAAATCTTGTCGCCACCTGGTGTTTTATTTAAAGTCATCATTTATATTAACCTTTTTGCAATTGTAATTGCAGGCTACATTCATTTGTCACTTCAGATGCAGATTGTGATACAAATGTCACAGCCAACTGTAAGTAACTTTGAAATAATAATCATGTTTACTTGCCTAACCAGATTGTGTATATATTAAGTAAACTTTTGTTCATGTGACCCTGTCTGTGAAAACCAGGCTAAAAAGTCTCATAACAAAAGATCTTTGAAATCAAA
This sequence comes from Triplophysa bombifrons, assembly GCA_029783895.1. Taxonomy (NCBI): domain Eukaryota; kingdom Metazoa; phylum Chordata; class Actinopteri; order Cypriniformes; family Nemacheilidae; genus Triplophysa; species Triplophysa bombifrons. The sequence goes on along the minus strand of CM056449.1, from coordinate 69,931 downwards.
CTTTGATGGTCATTATATCTCAATCAATAATTTCACTACGATTTTAATCTTTCTCAGAAAAGAACAAGATTGTATTTCCACAGAATGTTCTTGACACATTTTTATTTTACTTTTTTATGCATTCAGCAGACGCTTTTATCCAAAGCGACTTACATTGCATTGTACGATATATTTGTTCTTTTTAAGTATGTGCAATCCCTGGCATCGAACTCATGACCTTACCACTGAGCCCCAGGAAAGCTCATATGTATAAGACCAAGATTTTATGTAGGCCTACGGTAACTATAGCTTTAACAGTCATTTCATTTGTTGATTTGACTATATTCTAATGGTTGAATTAAATAAATGATCTTTGTCATGAGTTTGTGGTCCAGAGGATGGAGGTGAATTCTTTTTCTACCCCAGAAAGTGGATGATCCTATACATTTTAACTTTGGTTATATGTTATATATTGTATTTCAAATGATACTCTCATCAATCTTTCATGCAACTATAATTGCTTTCTTACTGGAAGTTAGACCATGAATATATTGACATCTTTCTATATACTACGGCAACAATATGTATTCTTTTGACATTTAAAAGGAATGAATTGACGATTGAATTCGTTTGATCACTAGTGGGCACCATTACACAAATGAAAAGAGCTTCTTCTGTGTTGTTGTTGAAGGTGTTTAGAGAGCCCGTTTATACCTGTACAGTGTCTCCTCCTCTGAATAGAAACTCACACATACATTTCAACTAGAGCTTTATTATATAAATATAATATATCACATTTAAAGTAATCACACACACGAACGAATGTGTCTGCATGTTGGGGTAAAATGGGGATGATACGATGTATCCATGTATCTTGAAGTTGGGTTACATAACGTGTGTGTGTGTGTGTGTGTGCGTGCGTACGTTCGTGCGCGTGTGATTCAAGAAGGAATCTGTGTCACAGGCCATGTTAGGGCTTGTTGGGGTACATTCCTAAACTCTGCTTAGCACAATTTTCTCTTCCCAGTTCTAACCTGCACACCTGCTGACACACACACACACACACACACACACACACACACACACACAGGAGCGCGCGCTCACACACCTGAGAATGATGGATGTTAAAGAAATTGACAGATATTTTAGCAATACTAAACTAACGTATTTTCAAGAACAACAACTTCTTTGCTTTCGTTGCAGTTTTACTGATATTGAGTCACTTGTGCAACATCTTGTGCCATAGACTTGTGTTTTAGTTGCATTAGTGTACATGAATTTATTATTTTTTATGAGTTGACATGTTGCTGTGCTAAGTGTCAGATCATAGATGCTATACATACAGTTTACGTTATACAGAACATTCCAGAATATTCCTTCTTTTTGATTGTTATTTGCTGTTTATGGGGTCTGGCGATAAACACACGTTCGAATATTTTTTTTTGGTTTTCATGGGATACCGAGTCTGAATTAGGGTTCAGGAATATGTATAATGATGTATAATATACAATAAATATTTATATTCCCATACTACAGTAATACGCGTTAAAATCCTATATTAGCTCCCAGTTTGAAAAGCACACACTATAATTTGCAGTTATTATATGTTGTGCGTGTGTTTTTGAGTTATTTTTAAACAATGGGCAATCAGTTGTGTTGATTGTGACGTTCATAAATACCCGGATATCAGCAAGGAAGAGGCGGGCTAACCTGGTTTAGGGAAGTGGCAGGGTGCGAGATTTCAACCAATCAGAGATTGGCTTTTTATCACGCAGTGATTGACAATCAGACCATGCACTCGTCAAGAAGGACTCGAAGTACGTATTTGATTGAAGCTCAGTTTTGTCCAACCACAATTGAGCTAGTTCGGCTCTCGTCCACTCACAGTGAGAGAGGCTGCCGTGGGCGGGGCGGCGCGAGCGGCGTTCGGGCGGTCCGGTCGTGTGGTCGTTGTGAATGTGGCAGCCGCAGGGAGGGGCGCGCGCGCGCTGTTTATTTCATTATTAAAATTGATTTCAGAGTGAAATAAAAGTGATTTTTGAGTGTAGATCTTCAGCACGACGCCCGGATCGCTGCCGTCTGTTTCTCATTGTGTTTCACCGCTGTGACGGAGGAATTATGGGTCCATAAAAATGTTGGACTAATCGCACGAGAGACTCTTTTCCATGAAAGATAGTTCTATGTATTTATTCTTTTGTTTTGTCTCGTGAGGATGGAGCAGGTGAATATTCTGAAGAGATTTATCGAGAGCATGAGGAAAGACGAGCAGAAAGCAGAAGATAACTTCAGCTCGGACTTCATGGTAATATAACACATGATTATATTGATGAATGAAACACACACACACACACACACACACACACTCACTCACTCACTCACTCACAGACACGCAAGACACAACACACAACACACGGGCAGTGTTACTCACATCTGATCATCATCACCACTGCGGCCTACACACACACACACACACACACACACACACACACACACACAGTTGTCTTGATGTTGTGTCTCTGATCATCAGTTGTGTATTATAGGTAATGTGATGGTGTCAGAGGTTAGAGGTTACTTGATTTTTATTTGACTTGTTTATTTTTATTCTTGCAATGCTGCAAACTAATTGTGGTGTTAGTTTTGTCATTGTGGTTGTGATTGTGATTATGAGAGGCAGAAGTGTGTGTGACAGTCATCTCGGATCTCATCTCACTTGTGTTGTTAAAGTCTTCCTCAGAATCCTCTTCTGCACAAATGAGCACATGTAGATCTGTGATGGGTCACTTCTGAACTTTCTGTGTGTGCAGATCAGTGTGTGTATCACAGAACACGTTCAACACAAAGTGAGGTGTGCGATGAAGGTTATTATGATTAGATGAAAATCATCAAAACACTTAAAGTTCATAAGTGAAAGTAAAGCTCAGAAATTCCCAGAAGCTTTTACAGGAAATGATGCAATGTGTGTGTGTTGTGAAGACACGTAAAGGCATTATTGTGCGTTTTTTTCGTATGTTCTGACTGGGTGTTTGGATTTGTATTTTTTACTGTTGTGATGATTATTTCATGTCATGTGTATGTTAGGTTTATAGGACAGATGCAGGGGATTATGGGAGGACAGACAGACAGACACACACACAGCTGCGTGTGTGTGTGTGTGTGCGCGCGTGTGTGTATGTGTGTATGTGTGTGTGCGTGTGTGTGTGTGTGTGTGTGTGTGTGTGTGTGTGTCATCTCGACCTGTGGTTTGGATACATTTATTTTTCCTCTGCTACTCTTTATAATCTATTTTATTTGTTTGTAAAGCTTTCAGAAGATTGGTAGTGTTGTGAAGCAGAGCATTATGGGTAAATGAAAGTCATCTCTACACATTCATTGCACTGAAGGGCAGTGACAGGGTCTCGCTTGAATAATGATTAAACTTGTGAGTTCCTACAGTGTGTTTCAGAAGAATGTCATCATGTGCTCATTTATTCAGACTTTACACACATGTTATTTTGCTCTGTTGTGTGTGTGTGTGTTTAAGAGGTCAGCGGTCACTCACTGTATTTCGTGTGTGACTCAATTGCATGAATTCCTCACACATCTCACAGCTGAAAAACACTGAACACATTCAAATGTTTCTGTCATGAAAGAGAGGGACATACCTAACATTCTGTTCAAGTTGGTCAGGAGGATAAGAGCGAGTTAGATGTTTTTCATGACTCAGCTGAAACACGTGTGTGTGTTTTTGTTACTTCCTCTTGACAGCTGAAAGATGTGTGCAAGTGAAGAGCAAGAGAACTTGTCGATCTCAGATCTTTAATAGTGATTCTCATCACGCGGCCATCATTGTTTAGATCTTCTACATGCCATCTTTTTCTTTGTGTGTGTGTGTGTGAACACACTTCCTGTGTGTGTGCTGTGATGTTGAATCACACTTCTTCCTGTGTAACGTGGCACACTCACTGTCTGAAGGTGTACACACTGACACATATTTCATTTAGTGTGTTTCTGTGGGGTTCTTCACAAACATCAACGTGTGTTGTTATTCTCCTCATATGTTTTCAGAGACGACACGCATGTGACAGTCCAGTGTTTAGCCAATCAGACAGCAGGATAAGATGTGAGAGATGTTTACAGTAAATTCTGAGGATGTTGTTCTGTGTCACCGAGACTTCAGGAATGTTCTGGATGTGTGAATAGACTAGCACTAACACGTCTGATGTTCTTCTCATCAGCAACATGAGAAATAATGTGGACACACAAACATATGTGTCAGAACACAAGGAAAACATGTTGGCGTTTTAGTATGTTAGATGTGTGTGTGTGTGTGTGTTTGGCTGACTGACCATCAGTTGCTGCGTGTGTGTCTGTAAAATATTAAAAGTGTTAAAACTGTTTTTGAGTCTGCGGTCTATATATTAATAGTGTGAGATATCAGTACTGTAGAAATCTATCAAATACTGTGTGTGTGTGTGTGTGTGTGTGTGTGTTTGGTTGTGTTTGTGTGGTCAGTCAGCTGATGGGGGGGGGGTGTTAAACCTGAGCAAATGAACACAGCAGAACATCAACCATTGTTCCACCCCAACACTGACAGGAAAGGAAGTATTACAAACCCTATTCCAACCACACGCGCACACACACACACGTGCACGCACACAGGGCTTCCTGTGCTGGAAATGCCAAATAAAGGAAATATGCAGATGTGTTTTTTGAACATGCGTGTTGCTCACATGTACATGAAGGATATCTGTGTATTAACAAACATTTGGTGGGCTGTGGGTCGAGTGAAAATGTTCTGTCCTGTGAATTAAAGTGTCGCTTTAGTATGTACAATGACATGAGATGAAGACGTGTGTTGTGTTATGGATTCTTCATTCATCTTATACTGTCCCTGTGTTGTTCCGTGCAACTCTGTGTTGTGCGACTGCAGATATAAACCTGAACACTGCTCTTGTGTGTGTGTTGATTTACAGCGACTACGTCGATTATCTACCAAATACAGAACAGAGAAGATCTACCCCACGTATGTTGGAGAGCAGGAGGAAAACATGAAGAAAAACAGATATAAAGACATTCTGCCATGTGAGTATTGTCATGTATCAACACAACTAGGAATGGACATTTATTCCAGTTCCAGCGTCTCAGGTCAATCACATGCGTGTGATTTCATCCCCTTACACTAACCCGTGTCAAAAACATCATTATTCACTTTCAAAGGATTGTGAATGTCATGTCACCAGCTGAATGTGTGCGCGTATGACCATCTGAAACACACATTCTGTGTTGTGAGAGAACAGCATTGAATGATCACAAGTGTGAGTCTATACACATTCATTCTCTCTGTCCTGAAATCACCTGTGGATTATTCCTAAAGTGTGTAGAACAAGTTCTAGTGTAGCCCGTGTGGGACAGTTAGCACAGCATCAGACACAACTGCTTGTTGTGTGAAGTGTGTTTGTCATTGTGCATGTTAGTAACTGATGGCGATATTTATTTTATTTTCTTGCTGCATTGAATCACAAAAGCCATTAAAGAGAGAGAAGAGGCAACCTGACAACTGTTATCAGAATATTAATGATAATATTAATCCTGTTATCTACCTTTTTACTATGTTTCTTTAGCCTAGTTGTGTAAGCACAGTGGAGCTTGTAGAGATGCTGGAGTCGTGTCGTGTCCGAGGAAAACTGGTTCCTCTGGTTGGGTCTGGGTTCTGATTGGGGGGGCTGCTGACTTCAGCTTTACAATTGAAAGTTTTTATTAATATCACTTTAAATGGAACATTCTGCTTTATTTATTTATTTATCAATACCACAGGGCTGTTGAATGCTTCAATCTGATTGGTTCACAAACGTTCTATGGGTATGCATTAACTTTCAGTCAGATCTGCTGACCACATAAGGCCCGATTCACATAACGTATCTAAAACCGCGAGCCGCACATCTTTCTCTTCAAATGACTCGTGTGGCACTACGAAAGTTGATCTAGATGTGCATCTCCCCCTATTTGCGCGTGCCTGCTGTGCTTCTTCATTTAAAATAACGAATGTGCGTGGAAAAGATGCTAAATGTGGATCAGGCCTTACTGTTCCTAGTCACTTCACCAAGTTTACACAGAGGTTATACGCAACCTACAGGCCATCACCCCAGACTGCACCTGCTCCTCAACTGCCTTATATCATGTCAAACTTTACTGCTAATCGAATGTGTGTGATTGTGTGTGATTGTGTGTGATTGTGTGTGTGTGTGTGTGTGTGTCTGTGTGTGATTGGTAAACACCGAGACAAATATGTCGAAGTCAGTGTTGATGTTTTATCATGAGGTGTGCATTTCTCATGTCACATGCGTGTTGTGTTTCTTTTGTATGTCAGTCGACCACAGTCGTGTGAAGGTGACTATAAAAACATCCAATCAAGATACAGACTACATCAATGCTAACTTCATCAAGGTACTAAACCCTTTCTGCACCTTCTGTGTTTGTGTGCACGCGCTTGTCATTCACACCAGTAAAATGTGTTTTTAACAGAGAGCGAGATCAAGCGAATCAGATCCTGTCAATAGAAATGACTTCCTGTCAGATGAGGCGAGATGTTTCTGCTGTGGTGTTTAATTCATGTGTGTTGTGTGCAGGGAGTGGACGGGCCGGAGACTTACATCACCACTCAGGGTCCGCTGCCTAACACCGTGCTGGACTTCTGGAGGATGATCTGGGAATATAAAGTTGCGGTGAGTGTTCATCAGAAGCAGTTCAATCGATGATTATTCATCACTTTGACAAATTAATAAACCTTTTAATCGCAGTCATATATCCTCACTGTTTATGTGTGTAGTTTGTTGTGGTTTATTATTTCTGTGTCCAGTCAACAGCAGTTTTAACTCGCAGATAGAAGAAAACCATAACATGATATTACCAGCTTATTTATTGATCCACATCGAATGAAAAGAAAAGGTTTAAAACTGATCACGGGTAGAGAATGTGCACAAATGTGGTTTGGTGTTCTGTTTTGTGCACATATTTTCTCACAAAGTGTTTGTCTCGCCTTTCCACAGGTCATAGTGATGGCGTGTCGAGAGTTTGAAATGGGAAGGGTAAGAATGAGATTCTTTTACAAAAACAAACTTGACTTTTTTAGACAAAGTATCCCAAAGCTGTTTGTTTTTTGCAGAAAAAGTGTGAACGTTATTTTCCTCTGTTTGGAGACGAGCCTGTTCTGTTTGGCCCCTTCAGGATATCCTGTGTGAGTCTGCACTACATCTCCCAGCATGCATCTCTCTCAGTCACATGAGGTTTTGCTGTGAAGCTCACATTCAGAGGAATATACACATTTGTTTTTCAGGACTCAGAACAGGCACTGACAGATTATTTCATCCGCACGCTCACTGTGGACTTTAATGACGTGAGTGTCTCTCTCTCCTCTGTCTGTCTGTCTGTCTAAGGACTGGTGTTTGACTGTTTGTATGTCTGCGTTCATCAGGAAAGCCGACAAGTGACACAATTCCATTACGTGAATTGGCCTGACCACGACGTCCCGTCATCCTTTGATTCCATATTGGATATGATCTCTATGATGAGAGGACATCAGGAGCGTGATGATGTTCCCATCTGTATCCACTGCAGGTATCTGACGTGTGTGTGTGTTGGGACTAATTTAGGTGAGTACACACAATCATTTTGGCTCTGTTATGTGTTGACAGTGCTGGATGTGGCCGGACGGGAGCCATCTGTGCGATTGACTACACGTGGAATTTACTGAAAGCTGGGGTAAAACACGATCACGATATCACACACACACACAACATCTGTCTGCTTAAGAGTGACATGGCGTGTTGTCTTTATTTTGTAGAGAATTCCAGAAGATTTTAATGTTTTTCAACTGATTCAGGAGATGAGGACGCAGCGGCATTCTGCAGTACAGACCAAAGTAAACGACACAGTCACACTTTGAAGTACAAGACACATATCGCAAACTCCCAAACGTCTGCTGTAATGTTTGCTTTGTCTGTTAGGAGCAATATGAGCTGGTTCATCGAGCGATCCTTCAGCTCTTTGAGAAACAACTGATGCTGTTAGAGAGTCCAACAAACTCTGAGTTCACAGACGGGATGGTAAGACAACACAACACAACATAACACACAAGCGCACAAGAGCGCCGGATGATTCAAGTCAAGTCTTCTTTATTTGACCTAATTTATATGAAGCTTCAGAGAATTTATTGTGATCAGAACTTGAGCTTTTTTTAAATTTAACTTGCTGTCAGAGACTCACACAGTCTCACCCACTACAGGAAGAGGGCAGCCCGGAAAAACCCAACCAGAACTCAGACGAGGAACCATGGGACACGCCCCCTCCCAAACCGCCCCGTATCCGCAGGTAAACCCCGCCCACTCTTCTACACACATGAACTGAATCTACATGTATTTTTTCATTGGAGTTTGGGTACTTCCCCACAGCGTGAGACTGTATTTATGACATATGACTGACTAGAAGGATCTTTTGCATGTTTTATAAACCCCATGCACTGTGCTGTGCTTTAGACTTTCTGGGTTTTTGTGTTTTTTCAAACATTTATTAGATTTAATAAATATTTTCTCCTGTAAAGCTGCTTTGGAACAATGCACATTTTGAAAAACACTATATTACTAAAGTTGAATTGAGTTACTCATAAGCTTTAAAACTGCTGTCTACCCAAAAATAAAGAAAAATCTGTCACTGTCAAGTACATGACAAACAATGTGTGACCTTATCCTACCCCTGTACGCTTATACAAATGATTTCTGATTTGTGTGAATGGGGGGGGCTGTTCACCGGGAATTTCTCTTTGTGTCATGAGGTCAAGTCTGTAAACAGAAAGCAGAGGAATGTGTGTGGTTGTTTTGATTGATGGAGAGTTGTTTATTCTTACAACATTCGCTTAAAATGGTCATCTTGATGGCTGCAGTTAATCTGGAAACTTTTAGAAAATCATCATCAGGAGAATGTCACGTAAACATCTTTTCCGCTGGCTGAACATGATTATTTCCGATGTTCATGTAGACACTCAGTTTAATGATTCAATGATAAGGTCTTATTTGAAATGACCACTGGTTTTATAACATCTGTATTTTCTCTCATCTCAGTAATCAGGTTGAGGGGGATGTGAAGGAGGAGATTTTACAGCCCCCAGAGCCGCACCCTGTCCCTCCAATCCTCACGCCGTCCCCTCCCTCGGCATTCCCTACGGTCACAAACGTGCGTCAGGACAATGACCGATACCACCCCAAACCCATTCTGCACGTGCTGGCTTCGCATCAAAACCCCGATCTCAATGAGAACTACACCAAACCCAGAGAAGCTCCGCCGGCACTGCCCGCCCTGACCACACAACCGCCCACCCCGTCCCCCGGCGAGGGGTTCGACACCCGTCTGGATCCAAAGCTGAGCATCGAGATCAAGAAGGTTCCTCTCCAGGAGGGTCCGCGCAGCTTCGAGGGGAACGGCGCCCTGCAGCGCTCGCACGCCTTCAAACGCTCCAACACAAGCAGCAGCTCCATGTCTGAGGATTCTGATGACGCTCCTCGTCCCAATCACCTGCCGCTGAGAGCTGAGAAGAGTCAGGCCGCCTGGTCTTTGCCCAGTGCCGACAGAGCGTCCGAGCGGACTCCCAGCCCCACCCTTTCATCTGCGGCGTCGGGCACACCCATCAGAAGCGCTCTCAGCTTCACTAACCCGCTGCATTCTGACTTCACTGATGTGGAGACCGGAGGGGGGTGCGGCACCAGCGGCTGCTCCAGTATTTCCATGGCAACCAGTACTGCTTCCTTGCAACAGCAGGGCGATCACGCTGCCCACAGGGTCACTACGATGTCCATCGCTGGCCACAGCCTGCTGACAAAGACCCACACGAGTACGTCAAAGTTTTCACTACAGTCACGTTTCATCTTTTCTTCATCACATTCAGCCTCATTTGCTCAGGTTACAAATAGAGTTTCAGTGTCACAATGATGGATTGTGGGTAGGGAGATGACATCACATTGATTTCTGTTTTATCACCAAACAATTTTGTTTTTTTGTGTGCCTTCTTTAAATAAGACCCAGTTTGATATGTGAGATCAATCGGCCTTGTGTAATGATGTTTAATACGGTGAGAGAGTGAGTGAGTGTGATATTAACAACACCTCACATCTGCATGTTCTGACCGACTGACGTCTGTCTTTCCTTCTTCATCTCTTCCTCTGGTTCTTTCTCCACGACTCTTTAATCAGTACATGTGTGGGAGCTGTAACCCACCCCATCAAATCCAGCTTCAGTTGTGTACGGCCCTCAGTAGGGCTTGGTTCAAGTTGATGGGGACTGCTTAGTTTCTTGTGGCTGCAGGTGAAGGGCTGTGTGTATGTGCGCGCGTGTGTGTATGTGCAAGTGTGAGTGTATGTGCGCTTGTGTGTCTGAGGCTGAGCTCTGGTTGGTAATAGCGCTCTTATCTGCCTCAGACTGTGACGACAGTGAAGATTCACCCCCCCCTCTTCCAGAGAGAACCCCTGAGTCCTTCCAAATGGTCACAGGTGCGTCTGTACCACCTTCAGCCACACGAGCCCTCATCTCGCTCTGAATCCAACATTGTAATATTAACTTTACTTCATGTATTTCAGCTGGTGACATTAAGGTTCTGTCAGTGTGTGGTCATCTGTTTATTTTGCCTGGTCATTCTTGGTTAACAGTGTAATGATGAGACACACACTCATGCACATAATCATAAATAAGTGAATATCTTTTATTACAGAATATGGAGCAATTCATAAAACTTGCTTCATTACTTTATCCAATTTGGTGTTTTGTTTCATTTCGAATCTTGATTCTTGTCATATTTAAATCGTGTAAATACTTCATATGATTTCAACTTACTGTTTTACTAGATTTAATCATACAAAATAACAAAAGTGCATTTCTTTTTTCGTTTCGTTTCTTTCTGGTTTTGTGGGTCAAGGGTCAGAAAAAGGAACGGGCTTTGAGCAAAAATGCCTCTAAAATTGTTGAGGAAAGGTTGTGCTAATGACATCTGTTACATTATCACTGCATAAAATAAGCTGCTTCAATTCTGCGGTGAAGAGAAATGACGTTTATTTGTACACACAGCTGTGGATGATGTCTGGTTGAATTCTCACAGGTGGATGATGATGATTAGACACATGTGCTTGTGTGTCATTCTACACATCTAAACAGTCTCTCTTGTGTTTGCTCCAGACCCCACAGATGTGAAGCTGTCTGTCTTAGAAGCGTCTGCACAGGTGAGAGAGCAGCCTTAATATATAACATTTTATCATAATGAGATCAGATCATGAAATGTCTTCCTTCTTTTTCTTTCAGGTGTCAGAAAGCACACAGACACAAAGCCCTGCTGGTCCTCCAAAGAACGGTACGTCTCATAGCAGAAATTCACCTTCAGGGTCAGTGTGATGAGATCTACTAGCAGAAAAATCTCTTCTCATCTGGAATGGCAGATAATGATCGTGTTTTCCTGTGCTTTGAGTGTTGCACATCTCAACGTTCCTTTAGTTTCGTCTCATTACACAAAGGACTCACAAGCAAACTTTAGAAACTTTTTCTGCAGTTCAGAGCGTCTTTTAAATTTCTTCAAAGAACGCCACGTCAAGAGCCTTATTCACAACTGACCAATGACAAGCCAGCAGTGAAACATGTCGTTTCCATAACAACATGCAAGGAAGGTGATTGGTTGAGCGGGGTCATAGTTGAGAAAATAAAATGGAGAGCGAAACGCCCACTGGAGCATAGTTTTGTATTAATAAAAATGTAATTTTCACTTTTGAATGTGTTTCTAGTGAGAAATAAGTATGGTAGTTTTGGTTATGGTGCAGACCTATGTTTATATTTCAAGTAGATTTCTGTTACGCCGCCTGTGAAACCTGTCTGACACATGACTTCATGTACAAACGCTCCTAAGTGTCAGCTGCTTTTTTTTTCTTTCTAAAAAAGTGCTATGGTCAAAAAAGAAGTAGAATGTGAACATGGCCTAAGATGGGCATTCACTGCCTTCCATCCGAAAGAAAGAAAGAAAGAAAGACTGATCAAGCGTTGAAATGCCATTAATCCTGTTTATTGTCCGTTCAGTAGCGTTCATTGTTGATTGGTTTCAGTCATTAAAATCAGGTGTGGTTTGAAAGCTAAACATTTACATTTGCCACATTTTCTTGAATAATTCACATTAGTGCTGCTAACCCCTAACTTGATATCAACAAAGGTTCTGTTGCATTGAACTTGTGTCATTTATTGGCATGACTTTTTGTTCAAACAAGTTATGATATGATAAGGATGTTCGTTTAAATGTGTCGATCACAATGTGAATATAAAGTTGTGTCTGTTACATGTGTGATCTCTGTTATGTTTTTTCCAGATGTGGTGCAAAAGGCTCCAGATCAGCTGGCTGTAGTCACGCCCCCTGATGTCCCGACAGACAAGAGAATAGAGATTGAAGCCGCCTCCCAAATGGGTGAGTGACAGGGCTTGGGCAGAAAGATGACCACAGACACAAAATGATCTGTGAGTTTTTTCAACCACGTTTGTAAACGACAGGATTTGGCAGCCGTTGCCCGCAGCCCAAAGGTCCCCGAGAGCCTCCGTCAGAGTGGACATGACCGTCTTTACCTGCTCCCGTTGGATCCGTTCATCTTTCTTCTTCAGGTGTCCACTGTAAAGACTGTGTGACCTCATCGTCTCTGACTAACACAATCAGTAAAGATTCAATCTCCCATGATGCACTTGTGGGCTCTCTGTTGTGCTGCTGCTGGCTGCCGTGAAGTCAATGTGCTGGTGCTAACCCATCTGCTGGGACCAGAAATCTGCCTTAGAATAAACACATCAAAGCAGGTAGAAGCATTCTGCATCTTTCCAGAACTTTACACCTCGAGTTTGACAAGACCGTCAGAGCACGCTGTCCTCACCACTATATCTGCATTGTTTTATATGTGTACAGGGTGGTGCAGTAAATCATTATAATAATGTACTATCACTGAATATATTAATGCCATGTAAGAAATGTCCGTGCATGAAACCTGTACCTCAAACTGTAAATTATTTGCCCTGCTCTTAGAACAAATGTTTTCAGGGTTGTATTTGTTTTTTTTCTTGCGTTTCTAATATTCAGGTGTGTTTTTTTTCAATGGCTGGTATGTTATCGGCCGCTTGACAAAATGCAGCAGACTCGAGATTGTAATAATGCTTTTGTATATTGTATTCTAGAGGTTATTTTTGTATATGCCATTTTCTCACGTTACAAAACCCATTACAGAACTCGCACACTACGCCTTTGTACTGTCTGTGTGCGTGGGTCACAAAATATAATTTTTTCTGTTAATAATGTTTGTGAATGTGAGACTTTGTTCACATCAGTAGTATTTATTGGCCTCACACAGATTGTGCTCAATATCGTCCTCTGCAGTCGCAACGACAATCTGCGCGCACACACAGTGTGTTAATGTCTGATAATGTGTGAAAACAGTGTTTGTATGTAGGCTGAAAGTGTTCAGTGAATTGACACTGATGGTGTTTAGTGTTAAACTACTGCTGCAGTTTGTCATTTGTCACAAATTTTACTGATATGTTCAATAATCTGCAGCCTGTAACTCCACATTCTACAATAAAGCAATACCTTTGTTTCACTCTTCTTTCAAAAGAAACAAGTGTACTTCAATGTGATGTCTGTCATTTTGAGCTCAGAGACATTACAGTGTTTGGTTTGTTTTATTTATGAATGAAAAATAAGCATATTATACCGTGACTTTTAGAACCGTTTTGAAATGCGTTTGTTTTATGATAAACATGACAACGAATGCTGTAGTTTCACTGCTGGCTGAACAAAACATTAATTCCCCCAAATCTCCGTACAAAAACACGACACAAACAACGGAATTAGGATGACAAAGTTGAAGACCATAAAGAGCAATTTCATCTGTACTGCAAAATCCGTTAAAGCTTCACATGTACACGAAAAAAAACAGTTTACACGAATTTCACATGACTTTATTCAGAAGAGTTTATGGGATTGAATTGGTTGATTATTATATTTAGTTGATGTTATTCTCTCTCATGTACAAGTCTGTGAAAGTCCTTTTATTTCAGAGAAGAACAGAGATACACTTCAAAGCAACACCTATATTTTATTATTTACATTTGAACCCTTTTTACCATGCAAGATGTTAATATATTCAAATATTATATAAGTTAGTTAAGCAAGTTAACGCGACGCTCAGACCAATCAGAGTGCGACATCACAGTACCGCGAGAGCGATTCGAAAGCTCGCGGAACAGTCCGATCACGCGGTACTGTGATGTCAGATGTTGATAGGTATGCGCAGCGTCGCGTTAAGTCGAAAATACTTATTTTTTCAAACCCATGACGTGACGCCCCGCTCAAGAAAGCTCCACCCACCTCCGGCCTGGTGGCGCGCAAGGCCACACCCACCTCCGGCCTGCTGGCGCGCTAGGCCACACCCACCCCCGGCCTGCTGTCGCCAAGCCACATACAAATTCGGCTGCTCTTCCTGTCAATCAAGGTCCGACAACGCCCATCGAGCGCTGCTCTCATTAGTCGTTTACGCAAAGCTACGCCCGCACAAGACTGATCCTCCTGTCAATCAGCGACAGGCCGCGCCTCCCTCCCGTGCCTCTTACACAAACAGCAGCAGTTGGAGAGAGTAAATAGAGAAAAGATGGCGGAGTTCATTCAGCTCAACAAGCCCATCGAACCGAAACCAGCGTCCCAGAAACGCGAGCAGCATCATCTTCCGCCACCGGCCAAAAAGATCCGGCATGAGGAGAAAATCTACAAAGCCAAGAAGATGAACGGAGGCGCGGAGCAGCAGATTCACAGCAGCAAAGCCAAGAGCAAGAAAGACCGAGAGAAAGAGAAGAAGAAATACAAACTGGCAACAACAGAAAATCACCTCAGTGTGAAGAAGGAAAACGGCGAGGTGACGTCGCCACAGAAAGGTAAAGATTTCACCCTCTCTTATCAATATCTATATGTGCTTGATACGGCCTTATAGCACATACACACACGCGCATGTGAGTGTTTATTTGTGCGTTAAACACACCCGACAGCGCGCGCGCACGCTAGTTAGCTAGCCTTAGCATCGGCGCGCGACTCGAGTGGTGACGAAGCGCGTGCAGCTGCAATGTGACCTGCAACGGAACATGAGAAATACATCCAGCGTGTTATAAGCACATTATAAACATACAACGTCTTATTACAGAAGAACCGTTAACGCAGTACACGTAAATAGTAAGCACGAGCTCGCCCGAATAAACGTGAACATGACCCTAAATGTCATAATCTCTTGATACAATGAATTATTGAAGTAAATATCGGATGAAACGAGCAGTCGACAGTAAAACATGAGCTCTCATTCAGTGTCCAGCAGTTTGTTTACGAGCTTTATTATGCTCAGCGTTACAGTTTTAATCTTTAGAAGGTTTATTTGGCATTTGTACATTTTAAATCAGTATTATAAACAAAATATAACAACACTCAATAGACAGCAGTCAGGCTTGTGCACACGTAGAATAAGAATATACAGTAAGATACACTTGTGAGGTCTAAACAAATGTGCTGAGCTGCAGCTCTACATTGAAGTTTATTTACAGTATTTTACACTTGATGATCTATTAAAACACTCAGTTTAACGTTAGGGTTGAACTTGCAGCTCTCCACAAAACGGTTTTACATTTAAATAGCTTTTCTTTATAGTAAAACATCATTTAACACCGTTATCATGAACCATTCTCTTAAAGTTGTTGTTTACACTTGAACATATACAGTAAAATATGCATTAATATCAAGTATGGTCAAATATACATCTTAAACATCTAATACCAAAAAGCATAACTATTGCATGTGCTGTCCTGAGATGTAACCTTAAAAAGTGTGAGAGATGAGTTAAGACATAAGTTCCATTCTCTGTTTGTTTATTGGTCTGACAAATTGCTAATAATATAACTATTTATGTTTTAATTAATATTATGAATATTTTCTTGTATAATAATTGTATTAAATATAATATTCGTGGAATTCTACTGTATGTTAATTTGATTAAATAAACAATTTGTTGAATGGGTCTTGAGCTTGGTATCACAGTCTAAATAAAAATTAGACTCTTATGCTGTGTTCATGCTAAACACAAATTACGCAATTTGCGTGAGTAGATTACATACCGAACACTTAAGCTGGGTTTATACTCAAGCGTCGGACCTACGCCCTAGCCTCTACGTCGTTGTCCGTGTCGACAGGATATGACAACTAGGCGTCAGTGTCCACGCATGTGTTGCTTGCGTAACCAAGATAAGAGCTGAAGAAGAAGAAGCAGGTCGCTTGAGAAACATTAGCAGTGATAGCGGCAAGTAAACAATCACTTTTGTTACAGATTTGAGATGTTTAATACAGAAGCACAAATATTTTACTTAGATACTTAATTCGGCATTTGAGTAAACATGAATCTATCACGTTTTTGACCTGAGGTAGGAGTTCAAACAGACCAATCCCAACGGTTGCAGTACACGTTGAGTTGACGCGTTTTGACAATTTTGAAGAGGTGCACGTCAGGCAACGGCGTAGGGTACGTGGCTTTGCGTAGACTACGGCGTAGGTCCAACGCTCGAGTATAAACGGAACTTTAAAGACACAAACTTGCGCCGGATGACGCGAATCAGGGAGTGTGATTGAAATGCACTCCGTGTAAGTTGAAAATTTGAAACTTGAGCAACCAAATTTCACAAAGAGCTAATTGACACCTACTGTTTAAACGTCTGGGTTTTTGAAAACAATGACCATCGCGCGAAAATAACAAACTATTCCAGGGTTTTCCCCTGCATAGAAGAATCTGACGCCGCCTCCGTCAAATTTAGTGCCACATCAGACTCTCGCTAAAATTATGTCGGATGTCTTTACAAAAAACACTGCGTGTATTCAACAGACTGTCATTTGTTATGCCGCAAAGGAGACGCTGTTTGGTTATCAGCACTGTGAGGCGCTGAAGAGTTGCAGTACAAGAGCTATATTAGGAGCTGTATTAGCTGTGTCTCGCGGCTGTTCAGGTGAATATTGTTCGTTTTGCATCCGGGTACGTTCAATTTCTTTTAAGTTTTCTTAAATGAATGTGGCGTACATCATTGCAATGTTTTAAGCTGTGCAGATGGTTTGTTGAATCGGAGTTAAACTGTACTCCTAGAGTGCGTCTGTATGAATGCACATTGCTATCAGAATGACTAATTTGAACCGATTCGTTTAAACTGTTGACACTTTTCAGTCAATAGTGAATTTAAAAGATCAGTGATTCATTCAAAGCTCAGTGAACCACAAGAGAACGCAGGATGTGAATGATCTCTGCTCATTTAGCTAGACTGGTTCATTAATATATAGCGGGCTGAAAAGTTAGTTGAAAAGCTTTATTTGATTTAAAAACATTTCTGTTTGGTTGAAACAAAGTAATGTTTTATATACCTTAAGAATTGTCATTTTCATCAGAATTTTAAAAGTTTTAATATGTTTTAATATGTAAAGGGTTTGCTTAAACCGCTTAAAGGTGTGCTAGGCCTACACGTGCGTGTGAGTACCAGATTAGGTTGGCACCACCTCCGCCCCATTTTGAGCCAGGAAAAACACTTTATTCCTACAAATGATAAAAAGCAAGGAACGCAATGCTTAGTGTTTGGTGTGAACACAGTATCACACTAAAGGATCACACAAGCTAAATCATATGTTTGCAATGGTTTTGTTGTTTACAAATATAACTTAAACCGCAGCTTGTTTCAGAGGTTGCATACTCCGGAGGTTGCATTTATGGGCAGTTGCAGTCTTATTTAAAGGTCTAGAGTAGGATTTATAGTGGCCACTAGTGGTGAGTTTGTGCATTGCAACCAATCTCTCAGTCCTTCGCTGACCCCTCCCTTGCCAAACACGATAGTAGGGTTGGCAGTAAATTGATTTGCTTGAGTGTGTAGTTTACATCGATTTGTTTGAATGAAAATCGGGTTTAACATCCGCCATCGCTCACCTCTGGGCTCCCCTAGTTCGGAATTAGGGATGCACCGATCCGATACTCTGGATCGGAATTGGGGCCGATCCGGGTCTTTTTTGCTGGATCGGGTATCGGACTGACGGGTTCTCTTCAGTCCGATCCGTTGGGATACCCGTGGATGTTACTCTAAAGCTTCATAAAGGACTAACTGTCAGGAAATTACCATAAACGTTGTCATGCACTGTATTCGATGTCATGTATTTTGATTGCTTATGCCAGGAATAAACCAATAAACCATAATTAATAAACTCTGACCTCCGCTGGTGCGGTAATCTGTCAATCTCAATCCAGCATGTGTGTGTCCGGCAACAGTCAGCACGTTACTCGTTCCAAAGTTTTCAATATTCTTCATAATCACTAGATAATAGACTGTGGTTTTGTTTAAAATGCATTTTGCCGGAGACTGTATTCGCTGAGTGTAACGTTATTAGATTCAAGCACTGGAAGCGGTCTATGTTATGCGTCATTCATGCACAATAACTTTTAACTTTAGGATGGATTTAAACACATAACATATCTCTTCTCTTTGTGTTATAACTGTTTTGAACTTGGGAAGCAAAGATCCCCGCGACATCAGGATCATTTCTATCCGGGATGCTCGTGAGTGAAGCGGGTGCATTAAGCGCATCATTCTGCGTCCAATGCGCATGACTTTAAATAACGTAGAAGCGAATGTATTAAGCGCATCATTTTGTGTCCAGGATGTGCATGAGCGAGTTTGGAGACTTTTATATTGTGATAGCTTTGTGTAATAAACAGAGATTTGTTTGTTAAACATGTTGTAAGTATATGTGCTTTATGAGACCACATTTTTGTTTTGTATGTATTTTTAAGTTTAATACAGCACTTAATTACATTTAAAAAATAATGCTTTTAAGTAAAAATACTTAAGTAAAGGAAAATGGTAGATTTTAATGTACTCATGGATTTAAAGTAAAAAAAAAAACATTTATTTATGGACTGTAGTGGAATAAGTATGATGTGCTTCATACTGTAGGGAAGTATTTTTTGTCCAAAGTACTCTTATAAAGTACAGATATTTTAAAATATACTTGAAAGTAAACATGCTTAACTATCCACCTCTGGCAATTAAAGTTAAAATATGCAAGTCTACTTTGATCATGAAAAGCAGTGCTAGTATCGGATCAGAATCTGTTTCGGCTGATACGCAGAATTCAGGAATTGGAATTGGATCGGAAAGGAAGAAGTGGTATCGGTGCATCCCTATTCGGAATGGGCTCAGCCATTTCCCCGCACGTTTGCCATATAGATACACAACATGGCAGCGAGATGGGAAGAACACGTTTCCAATCAGGGCTCGACTTTCGGTGCGGGAATGCGCATAGTCATTCCCACAAGTCTAGCTTTAATAACGGGAGAAATTCCTGCACAACATGTATTTGCTTCATTTCAAATCTAATTTTGAGATGAATACTCAAACACATGACACGTGAAAGAGAATTCAGTTCCATTTAGTGCCAAAATGTTAACTGTTTGAATGCATGACTGCGTGTTATGTGCATGAATAATGATATGCGCTGCCTACTTCCCCATCAACTGTATGTACAATAAAGTGGTGAGCGCAGGGTTAAACAGACATTTCTGCTGTCAAAAATGGCCTTACCTGTATTAAAGGCCGAAAATGTCTGGGGCCCTGTCTCTCCTGCCAGTGCTGACTCCGGCGATAATGTCAACCTGTCATAACAACGAATATAAACCAAAATCTTTAAATTCCCAACTGCTAATCATGTTAGGGGGGAAATCCCCCCCAGTATAAAAACAAAATTCAGGCCCTGCCAAGAAGGGAATAGTGTCATCTGTAATTTGGTTTTGTGTCATCAGATGCAGAACAAACAACACCCCTCGGCAAATTGTGTTTGAATTCTGTTGCTAGCAAAGTTAGCAGTACGACCAATTTACTCCAGCACCTCAAACAGAAAAATCTATTGAAATCGTTAATCGAATCGTTTGTGAAAAAATATGGGATTTTTTTCAGGCCATATTGCCCAGCCCTACACGATTGCTGGCCGCCACAGTACTAAAATATGTTTTCGGCTGAGACAGCTGGCTGTGTCTGAAATCGCCCACTATACCCTCATTCACTATTGCCTACATTAGTTCACTGTACTCCACTTTAAGGAGCGAGTGAAAACGATAGAGCAAATTCGGACACTCGGTGCACTGGAAATGCTGTAGGTGCCATCTTCTGCCGAGATGCGTAAATTCATTCAGATAGATTGCTATCGTATAGCCGTGAGTGTACATCGGTTGTACACTCGTTGTCATGATGCATCCTGGGATTGAATGAGTGCACTCTATAATGTCCACTATGAATTCGGACACCATTAAAAATGGGTGTCCCCTCAATAAGTGCACTATATCAGGGTATATGGGGCTATTTTTGATATAGCTTGTCTTCTCAGGTTGACGCAGGGAAGAGATCATGCGGGCATTAGAAAGACTGCAGAAAGAGCGATGTCTTATTTATTACATGAAATAAAGGCTCTGTGGATTTGAAGTATAAAAAGAAGTTAAAAGTCAGGCAGGAGTTAGGACCTGTGCTAATATTATAAAGACTCTCCAGCAGAGAGCGTTAGGACCCGCAGTACTGAGGCTTTTCACAGAGATACTCATAGATATCTATGGAGATACTTTCCAGCAGAGCGACTTTGGAGAGAAAGATTGTCTAAAAATCAGTATGTGAGTAACATTGTTTTTTGTGTTAGTTAGAACCAAGAAACGTTGTTGTTGTTGTAATATTAGCTCTGTAACGGAGTAGTCTTGAGCGTCATTGTTTATCTGAAACAAGTGTGCTGCTTGTATAAACTTGTCGTCTTCTCATTTTTTTATTTTATTTGCGTGATCTAGCTATGATAAAGCTAAGCATTTAGGGTTGCATTGCACAGCACGTTTGAGGTAGGAGCTATCTTACGGTAAATGCCAACTCTGTTAAAAGAGTTGGATCTGACAGCATGATAGCAGTTAGGAGAAAGGGACAACAGGGGACTACTTCCGCAGAGGGAGAGGAAGAGGAAACACGCTTTAGGGCTACTGTACAAAACATGGCTGATTATTCAATGACATGTATGTAGGCCGTCTGTATGTTTGCATTTACATTTAGGCATTTGGCAGAAGCTTTTATCCAAATGTGACTTACATTGCTTTATCCTATACATTTTACATAGGTATTTGCAATCCCCTGGGATCGAACCCACAACCTTGCGTTGTTAACACAATGCTCTTACCACTGAGCTACAGGATGTAGCTCATATGTAGATATTAATGTTTATTCTGAGGTAATACAAACATAACGCTTCTTCACATAAGCTCTTCATACACCTCTGAAGAAATAGCTTTGTATAGTATATTGTATTTCTGTTAATAGATTTTGCTAAAAATCCCACATTGCTCCTTTAAATAACCCTAATAAAATAAGTTGATAAATATTGACCGTTTCATCTGACGCGTGCGCCTGGACTGCTGCTAACTTCCAGTCTGTGTTTGGCTATTGTCTAATAATATAACCATTTATATTTTATCTCATTTATATTAATATTAATTAATATTAGTATTTTATTTTGTAATATTTTAGTATGTTCATTTTATTCAATAAACAATTTGTCCTTTGGTTGCATTTAAAGAATGTCATCAATATGTTTCATGTGTTTCTCTCACAAACAGAACACACCGTCAAAGACAAACAGAGAGAGAGAGACAAAGAGTGCGAGAGAAAGAGAGAGAAAGAAAAGGAGGAAAAAGACATTAGAAAACACAAACTTATGACGGAGATGAAGAGAGAGAATGGAGAGGTGAAGATCATGCAGAAAGGTAACTGATCTGTGTGTCTTCCTCAACACAGACAGACAGTCATTTAATCTAACCAGGGACTAATGGAAGATGTGTGTGATATTTATGTGATCTCTATGAAGTGTGTGCAAATAGTCCACCATTTTTACAGTTGTGTTTGTTGTCACAGAAGTCCAGCAGCAACTTGAGATCCACGCCTTTATTTCGTGTCTTTATGAACTCTGTTGTTTATCTCTCTCGTGCTTCAGGTGATAGAGAGAAGATAACCTCGGCCGAGGACCTGCTGATGAAGAGGCTTAAGAAGAAAAAGAAAAAGAAGCATAAAGAAGGTGAAAAGCGAAAGCGGGCCAAGATGTACAGCAGATCAAGTCAGACGCTTGGTTGTGATCATCTGCCCGGTCTGATGTCTGCTTCTGGGGCAGAATTCAAGCCTCCTCCTTCCGTCCAGCAGAGCGGAGCTCTCTCCTCCATTGCCAGCTTGAAGCAGGAAGATGGCTGTGCTCAAAGCTCCAGCTCGGTCGGCACGTCCAAAGCCTCCAGATTGCCCGGGCTGGACCGGCTGGAATTCGGACGGTTGGTTCACGTGGAGCACCAGCCGAACGGAGGAGCCCTGGTGGTGCATGCGTATAGCAGGGAGCTGTCGGTCCTGTCTCCTTTGGAGATGCAGAGATTTGCGCAGGAGTTTGTGAAGTTGGCATTTAGCGAGGATCAGGATGGAGCCGCCAACTATGTGATGGGTGTGATTCACGGGGCTGCCTCCTACCTCCCCGACTTTCTGGAGTACTTCTCTACTAAATTCCCCAACTCGCCTGTTAAAATGGAAATTCTGGGGAAGAAGGACATTGAGACGACTACTATGGCAAACTTTAACACTCAGGTTAGTAAGGCCCGGTGTCATGGACAAGAGTTAAAACAACTCAAACTGGGACTAGTCTAACACCGTGTCTATACTGGACACAACGCGACACACGGCTTGTTCTACTGGGATTGTCGTGCCTTGTCCGGTGTAGATACGGTCTTAAGCCTTGTCTGTGAAACCGGGCATAAATGTTATTGCAGTTAGAAGACTTCCTTCTGCTTAAGACCCAGATGATCGTGACCTCTCTTACACAGACAGACTGCAGTGAGATGTCTTGTTTAAGAACTGTCTCATCCATTCTACGGGCTTCCATTTATTTTGGACAGCTTGTCAGTGAAGTACGGTTAAATGATGCTGCATCTGAACGCTCTCGACCAGAAAATACAAATATTGACTGCAGAAGAAGTACTATAACAGTTCTAACAAATTCATATGGGCGTCTTTCTATCACTGTTCTTTAACCCGCCTCAGGGATTTTCATGATAATGAAGTAGATTAATAGTGATAATGTTTGACGGGATGCACATAATAAGTGAGTCAAACTCTTGAGCAGCATTTGCCTCTGATCACAGAGCAGAGCTGAGACAAGCTACGCAGCCTTTCTGTAAACGCACGACTACCCACCTCGATTTAAGCTTGATTTAGTGGGAATCATGATTAACCGTGCCACCCTAACCTCAGATGCAATGTCAAATGTTCCTGTATTTCATTTGTTATCAATAACTATTGAAAAAAAACCTGGTGGTGCAGAGGCCCTACACAACCTGCGTAGTTTGCGTATAGGAAGGAACGGCTCTGGTCTCTCTCTCCATTCATAATGCCATTATGAGTGCGTCTGTGAGACGTCTTCACTCCTCTAGAGTCTAAAGTCTGTGTGTGCACGTGCAGGTCAAGAGGAGTTACTCTCACGGGACGTACCGTGCCGGTGCCATGAGACAGATCAGTCTAGTGGGTGCTGTGGATGAAGAGGTGGGGGATTATTTCCCAGAGTTCCTCAGCATGCTGGAGCAGTCGCCCTTCCTCCAGGTATGTTTATATACGTCTCTCGCACTGCTTCTGACAGCAGTGTTATGATCATATATGTGTGTGTATACAGCGGACGCTTCCGTGGGGTTCATTCTCCAGTCTGAAGCTGAGCAGTCCAACGGAGAGCGACGACGGTCCCATCATGTGGGTTCGGCCCGGAGAGCAAATGATCCCCGTCACAGACATGCCCAAATCTCCCTTCAAACGAAAACGGTAAGCAGCATTTAACCTGCAGATAAAGTGTCAGCGATGATGTCAGAGGCATGGTTTAGTGCTTAGCATTTATGACCTCTGTATCATCTTTTCTGTCTTCATATGGATTCCAGCGGGGACTTGATTCTTACACATCCAGCATATGTGAAATTTAAGCATGAGCAATGTTCCACAGTCATACACACACATGAGAGTTAGGTTTGGAGATAAGAAATGAGTAAATCCTGATGACTTCAGAGGAAAACATGACTGCTTTGTTCTTTCTACAGGTCCACCAATGAGATTAAGAATCTCCAGTATTTGCCTCGAGCCAGTGAACCACGTGAGATGTTGTTTGAGGATCGAACTCGAGCTCACGCCGATCACATCGGTCAAGGGTTCGAGCGGCAGACAACTGCGGCTGTTGGAGTTCTGAAAGCTGTCCGCTGCGGTGAAAGGTGAGAGATTCTGCGGCAGGATTATCGCTGGTTTACAAACCTTCTCCCATTCCCAGCAGAGTTAGTAGACGTGACAGGTGTCATTGTGTTGTCTTTACGGTGATATTCATGTCATGGGGTATGTTCTCTCACAGCGCTGAGCCTCCACGCATTACCAAAGACGTGATCTGTTTCCACGCGGCGGACTTCGCTGATGTAGTGCAGAGACTGCAGTTAGACCTGTACGAGCCACCTCTGTCTCAGGTGAGCACTCATGTCTGTCACACATCCTTCTGAATGTTTTGGTACATGGACAGTTTCTATTTTATCATGGAAGGTTATAAAACATGCAAAGAGAGTTCAAAACCCAGGGGATTGCACATACCTATGTGTATAAAACCGTCTGCCAAATGCATAAATGTATTTTAAAAGGAAGAGACGCTTGCAGCACTTCAACTGTGGTTTATTTTGACCTCTCTCTCTCTCTCTCTCTCTCTCTCTCTCTCTCTAGTGTGTTCAGTGGGTTGATGACGCTAAACTCAATCAGTTAAGGCGAGAGGGGATCCGTTACGCTCATATTCAGCTATACGACAACGACATCTACTTTATCCCTCGCAACGTTGTTCACCAGTTCAAGAGCGTGTCTGCGGTGTGCAGCCTCGCCTGGCATGTCCGCTTGAAGCAGTATCACCAGGACGCAGAGGAAGTTCACGATGAGCGTGACGAGATGATTCAGAACATCAAGCAGGAACCTTTGAGGGATCATGAAAAATCGGAGAGCACGGACCTCAGATCCTCAAGAGAGATGCCGAGTGTACCCCAAATCAAAGTTGAGTGGGTGGAGCCGACAGCTGAAAGATTGCCCAAATGTACACCTGTGACCCCGCCTCCTACCATCTCGTCTGATGGACAGTCCAAAGTGCTGCGTGTGTCAGAATGTCCGAGCACTCCCTCATATCACTTGAGTGCTGCGCTCAATGCTTCTCACAGCTCAGTGGCCAGTACATGCACATCAAAACACACGCACACGTCTGCACCAACCAAACACGCACACGCCTCTTCTTCCAAATATTTTCATTCTTCCTCCTCCGCCCCCAAACAAGGACACACCCCCTCAACACCAACCAAACCAACCGACTCTAGAAACACAGCCAAACCAACACACTCCAGTAACGCCACCAGACCCACATACTCCAGTAACGCCACCAAACCAACACACTCCAGTAACGCCACCAAACCAACACACTCCAGTAACGCCACCAAACCAACCAACTCCAGTAACGCAACCAAGTCAACACACTCGAGTAACACCACCAAACCTACACACTTTAGTAACGCAACAAAACCAACACACTTTAGCAACGCAACAAAACCAACACACTTAAGTAATGCCACCAAACCAACACACTTAAGTAACGCCACCAAACCAACACACTTTAGTAACGCCACCAAACCAACACACTCGACGACCACAACCAAACCAACACACTCAACCACCACAACCAAACAAACACACCCCAGGAACACAACCAAACCAACACATTTAACTAACCCAACCAAACCAACCTACCTTGGTAATACAATCAAACCAACACACTCTAATAACTCTGCCAAACAAACCCAACCCAGCTCAAAACTGAGCTCTGGACTGTCAATCAGCTGGACTACTCCTCCCTTTGCCCCATCACATACTCCACCCCCTCCGAGGCCGGACCGACCTCAAGACTCTCTGCACCCAAAGGTCATCCAAGCGCATGAGCCACACAAAGACTTTTTATACTGATTTGTACAGAACAGTTTTTTTAAATGCCGTTTCTTTTAATCCTGTTCACTTCTACTGGACGCTTTTCTTTTTAAACCCTTTGGAAAATAAGCAGAGAAAGAATCATCCCTTCATCACAATGAGTTCAAAGATCAATCTGTGCTGAACGTCAGATCTGTTTATCCATCTCTCTGTTTCTTCCTCCGCTTCAGGTTGTCGAGATGGCAAATGTAGCTCATAACATGTTACTCCGTGCCTGTCCGTAACTGTGAAATATGGAAGCACTTCAGCTCGGCTGCACACTGAGAATATTTGTCAAACTCAAACAGGTCCTTGTATAATATATTTTCAGTTGTAGGCTTTAGTCAGAGCTGACATGAACATATATATGTATATATATATATATTTTGTAAGATGACAGAATTCTTTTAAAAGACTCTATAGGCTTTTCCATAGAGTTTATTTATATCAAGGGATCCTTTGGTTCTGTTCGACCTTGTCAGCACTGTAGAGTACGTAACATTTGTTTTCTAAAGGAAATGTGTAGTGTGATTTATACTGAACTAAGGACCTGCTAATAAAAGGTTCTGTCTGTTGGCTTGTGGTCACGTGACTGTGAACGGAATTGTTGTGTAGAACTAAAGAGAATTATTAAGAATGAAAAGAACTGTTCATACACAGTGTCACATTTCATCTCCTGCACTGAATGTACAAGTATGAAACTTCGTTTTCATTAAATCAGACAATGTTTGTGTTTCTTACACGTTAATGACAGCTATTAACGGCAAGAGATTTATTTTACCACTATTTTGTACACGTACTAACAACTTCAGTGGCACTTGAGTTTTACCAAAAACTAAATACACAGCGGACCTGCATAATACAGAAAAGAAGTGTTACAAGTGTCTTATGAAGAAAACGATCCATTTCATGTAGTTTTCCTTTATTTAGCAAACAACAGTAAGGAAACTTCGTCGTAACTTGCCGCCGCCATATTTTAACTTACCGTGCTCATCTGTTGGTTGCCATAGATACGCTGAAGATATTAATGGTTTTCTCTCACACACATAATTGTTTAAGGTCAGAATACATTTATTAAGTCATTTGGACGACTTTAGAGATGAATTATTGTGACAATTGAATTTTAACATGTTGAGACCATAACAAAACAGCATTTTTATATAAAACGATTATTTTGTGGTTGGAATGACATTAGGGTGAGTTTTCATGTTGTGTGTGTGTGTGTGTGTGTAAAGCGTCGTGTTTTAGTGTGTGTGTTGTGGCAGGATGTTGTAGCCGAGCTCAATCATGGCTCCCGTGAGGAGCGTCCA
>CM056449.1:10000-37500 GCA_029783895.1 Triplophysa bombifrons | reverse complement strand
AGCTTTACTGCGTCACACTGCTGTCTGCCTGACTGATCTCTCTCTCTCTCTCTCTCTCTCTCTCCCCCCCTGTATTCACAGCTTAAAATGATGGTGTGTGTGTGACCTGTTACATGTAAATGGCGTGTAAAGTGCGTGATCCTGTGCTGTGGTATCAGAGGAAGGTAAGTTCTGCTGTTTGTGTGTGTGTGTGTGTGTGTGTACTCATATTTGATTCTGTCACTCAGTTCGGCTTGTGTCAGAACTGAAATGATGTTTAGTGAGTGTGGACACTGAACTACAGCATTTCTACAGTACCGACTTTACAGAACAGAAAATAGACGACACATGTTAACCTCAGTGCTTACACAACATCCAGACGGATCACTGATCTGAATCTAAAGCTTTTAGTCATTCAACCTAACTCTTATCAACTCCAGATTCTCTTTATTCTTCAAATGCTCATGACACTTGAATCTGGAAAGGGTTAGTTTTGTAATAAATCAGATTTTTATTAAGAATACACACACTTGAATAAGGAATAGTGTGATTGTGTGAACAGAGAACAGTACCAGAAGCAACAAAACAGAACTAAATGTATCGGGCTTAATTCTCTTGCATCAGTTACTGAACCCGATGAGAAACACATCATGACATTGTTTAATATTCATCTGATGTGTGCCTTGAGTTGTAATGTTTTTTTGTTTCTAAATCTAAAATGATGAGATGTTCAGGTTCTCTTCTTTACATTGATGCATCGGAATTTCTTGTGTATACTCACAGCCTACCACACAACGAGTCTGTCTGTGTGTGTGTGTGTGTGTGTGTGTGTTACAAGAAACCGGCGTTACTTACAGATCTGTCAATAAATGAGCTTTATTTAGAAACACACACATCATCATTCCAGATAGAAACAGTGTGTTGTGTTGGCATTATCAGATCCTCTGCAGCGCTGCTGTTGTGATGTCATTCGTTTACAATGAAAATAGCCGTGTAAATTACTCGGTTATTATGCGTGTGTGTGTGTGTGTGTTCACTGCGGCACAGGTTGTTGTTTTTATGTAACTGCATTGTTGCCATAGCAACGTAAAGCTTCAACACACACACACACACACACACACACACGTGTGCAGGTTCTCCTGCTGTATGTTTAATGAGAATAAACAGATGAATTATTCAGTTGTTTCCACTGCAACGTGACTTCAGTCCTGCGTCTTCACCTCCAGTGTGTAAATGACACCATGCTGCACTTATCACCCCCAGCAACAATCAGACCAATGACCCCACCTACACAAACCTTAAAGATGTTTTCTCATGACAACATGTAGAGTCTGAAATGAAAGTGTGAGGGTGACTGAAATATGCAGAATCATTGCCACAGGTGGTGATGTGATAATGACACTTTTATTTCATTTGTGGAAATCATTCAACCGAGTGCAGATGATGCATGTCTCTCCATCTGTCTCTCTGTCCATGCGTCTGTCTGTGTGCCCGTCTGTCTTGGTTTCTTCAGAAGAGTGGAACTTCATCAGGCTGTACATAAAGAGTCATAACAGACAGTTGACATGCATGTAATGAATTATAATACATGTTGGGCATACGTGATAGTTTTGATGTGTGTTTGTGTTTTAGATTGGTGCATATGATCAGCAGATTTGGGAGAAATCAGTGGAGCAGCGAGAGATCAAGGTAAAGAATCCATCACTCTTCATTCATTCTCTTATCTTCTCACATCTCTTCTTTCTGTTTGTCTTCACCATTTCTCACTCTATCACCTTCCTCACAAGCAGTTTATTAGACGGGTGAGTACAGCACTGGTGCTGTCAGTCTGCAGGTGGAGCTGTGTGTGTGTGTGTGTGTTTGTGTGTGTGTGTGTGTGTGTGTGTGTGTGTGTACGGTGTTGTTTGACAGCATGTTTAGATTGACATCATGCTGCTCCTCTGATGAAGGATGACGCACTAACACTAACACGCTTCATCTTTCTTGATTGGTCTCATTCAGAGAGCCAGTGACCTACAAACATTAGCATTAAGTGCTCTGTTCTTCACATGACTGGTGGACAGGTCGAGTGAGAGAGAATCTGTTCACATGAGTGATTTTGTTGGCGGTGTGTCATATTGAAGTTGGTGAAGAGCTTGATCATAAATGTTCACAGCATGTTCATGTGTGTAATGTATATACTGTATATATGTATAAGAGGAGACGTCATACCCATAAACACATGACCTCTATTCGGTCTGTAGATTTATTATAATCAACATATCTAAAATATATTCTCAAGGCGGGGTTCTTCTAAATGAAAATAAACTCATGCACACTGACACCTGAAGGCATGAAACACTGTCAAACAGAACAACTGCAGACGTGTTGTACAAGCGTTATTCTGATTTGAAATTTCATCAATTCAACATGCATGCTTTTCATTCATCTGTCATACTAACATCTGAGGCTCTCCATGATGTGCTTTTGTCTGTAGGGTCTGAGAAACAAACCAAAGAAGACGGGTCATGTGAAACCGGACCTGATCGATGTGGATCTGGTCAGAGGTGAGAAGTGATGACATCACAGCACCTGAACCCTTATGATCTGAGATCTGTGGTGTGATGGATCGAGAGTGCTCTGTGTGTTAGATGGGATCTTCATGTCTCTACTGTGCTTTTATTCTCTCTTCAGGGTCGGCTTTTGCTAAGGCGAAGCCCGAGAGCCCGTGGACGTCTCTGACCCGGAAGGGCATCGTCCGAGTGGTTTTCTTCCCTTTTTTCTTCCGCTGGTGGATTCAGGTGACATCCAGAGGAATCTTTTACCTGCTTCTGTCTCTCTATCTGCTGCAAGGTGAGTGTGTGTTCATGACACATGACAGTGGATGCAGGTGATAATCTGTGTGCGTGTGAAAACGTGTTTGACATGCGGCATCTGTGCAGAAAACACGTCAAACTGCAAAAGAAAATGTAGTCTTTACATTTCAGTGATTGTTTTGATGTGAATCAGTGATGTCATCAGAGAGTGTGTGAATAGATTGCAGTGAAGTGTACTACACAAAGCACATTGTGTGGGGTTTATCCCCGTCGTGAGGGAATGTCATGTTTAATTGAATCTTTGACGTGTTTCAGTCTGTTCATGTTGGCGTGTGTGTGTCTAACTCAAGTCGGAGTGTTTGAAGTGTATTCTCTCCTTGATGTGTGTTTGTGGTCGTTTCCCTGTTGCAGCTCTTGCAGCCGTGCTTTTTATCAGCATTTCCAGCGCTCATGCTATTCCCGCCACCGAAGTGTTCTGTGGCTTCTGGTTAATGCTGCTGTTAGGAACGGTTCACTGTCAGATCGTCTCTACACACACACCCAAAACCCCCAGCAGCAGTAACACCAGTGGCGGCAGCAGCGGCAAGAGGCGCAGGTGAGATTCGTTTCTTTGCACATGAAATCATGAAACTTTGTCGTAAACCACTTGTAAAATCGATGCTCTATTGGGATCTTTCAAGCTTTTGCCTTTGCTTCTTTACTTTGGGAGCTCTGAAGCCAAATATGACAATGTTCTGGACTTTTCTAAGTGCTCTGCACTTCTAATGTTTCTCGCTGAAGGAAGTTGAGGAAATCCGCTCATTTGGAGGTTCATAGAGAAGCTGATGGTTCTAGCACTACTGATAACGCTCAGGATGGGGCGCTGCACAGCTCTGTCTCTGCTGGCACCCGCGGCCTCGGCTCTTTCTTCAGAGATTTCTGGCATGGTATCTTTAAAGCGGGGTGTGTATTTCTGTCTCTTTCATTTTCTTCTCCCAGGGTGCAACATCCCTTTGCTAAAAACACATTTGCTGGCATAAATGACGGACACAACGGTTCGTTTTCGTTCTGTGTGTCTGTCGCTAGAAAAGGGATTTTGTAGCCGTTTCATTCATTTGCTCCATGTTTGAACTTGGCCTTATATACGGCTGATTCAGCCCACACTGAGGTGGTAACAGAAACCTTTCAGGCTGTTCTGCTCATGTTCTCTAGTTGTCGTTCCAGTAGGTCTAAAAGGTCCAAGCAGTCCATCGATAAGTCGACGGAGACCGACAACGGATACGTTTCTCTGGACGGACGTTTCACCAGTAAAAGCAGCGAGGAAGGGCTACAGTTTCACCAGCCGCACTGCGACCTTCTGCGTGGAGAAGAGACCTGCTGGAACGCCCAGAACAGCAGAAATCACCCCACACCTGCCAGCAAGGTATCATCTCGCATGCACGTGTGTCCGTGAGCTTGTGCAAACGGCTGTGACTGAAGCGCATTTCTGTCTTGTGTTGCCTGCAGGAGGCCGAGGAGACGCGCGGTGCAGAGAACGTGTCCGATGAAGCGTCCAGTGAAGAAGACCCAGAGAACTACAGCGCCCTGCGCAGGGGAGCAGAGCACAAGAAAAGCGACTGCACGCTACGCAACAGAAAAACACATCACTATAAAAAACATTACCCTACAGAGGTACAAACACACTCGCAGGCCCATGGAAAATACACACACACACAAACACACACATTCATTTCTCTCGCATTATTCAGGAGACGATGAAATCAGGAACAAGCTGCAGTTCCCGCTGCTCAAGTTCACGGACGCAGGAATCGGAGAGCGCACGGCACGGCTCGGAGACGGAGGATGTGCTGTGGGAAGATTTCCTGCACTGCGCCGAGTGCCGCTCATCCTGCACGAGCGAGACGGACGCCGACGGTTCGGCCGCCTGTTCTTCCTCTAAGAAAGAGTTCAGAGACGACCCGTTTCATCAGGTTAGTCACACACCTGGTGTACATCTGCTTTTCTGTAATACATATCAGAAGAAGCACTGTTGCTCTTGATTCCTTCATTGTAAACGTGATTTATGTCTCTCTGCTGGTGAAGGGTCACGCGCCATGGCTTCACAGTTCTAACCCGGGTCTGGAGCGTGTCAGCGCCATCGTGTGGGAAGGAAACGAGTGTAAGAAAGCTGACATGTCTGTGCTGGAGATCAGCGGTATGATTATGAACAGGGTGAGTCTGAACGCTACAAACCCTCTCTGTAGAGAGACCTGCTGTTCACCTTGATCCAGTGTGATGTCATTTCCTGTGTGCTTTACAGGTGAATCTGTACATGCCCGGGATAGGCTATCAGATATTGGGCAACCTAGTGTCTGTGGCTCTGGGTTTAACTCCGTTCGCCTTTAGATTGTTCCAGTATAAAGACCTGGAGCAGCTTGCGTCCCTGTCGCCTGGCGAGCTCGTGTCCGTCGCTTTCGGCTCCTCGGCCGACGTCCTGGTGGTCGCCATGGTGACCGTGAGCTTCCTCGTGCGCGTGTGTCTCATCTGGCTTTTCTTCTTTCTGCTCAGCGTCGCAGAGAGAACGTACAAGCAGGTGAGAGATGTCCATTTCCCAGTCAGCTGAATTACAACAAACCACAGAGGATCACCTTCAACTTAGGCTCACGCAACAATTCTGTTGTGTTACTGTAAAGCTATTTGTTTGTATTTGTGCTCAAGCCTTTTTTATTTTTGCCTCTTTAGCGGCTTCTGTTTGCAAAGCTGTTCGGTCATTTGACATCAGGACGAAGAGCCAGAAAATCTGAAGTCCCTCATTTCCGTTTGAAGAAGGTTCAGAACATCAAGATGTGGCTCTCGCTGCGTTCCTACCTGAAGGTAGAAATTGTGCTTGTGAAATTGTGTCACAGAAAATGTGACATTCAGAAATGATCTCCGGTGTAAACTAACATTTGTGTGTGTGCGCAGCGGCGTGGTCCTCAGCGTTCTGTGGACGTGATCATTTCTTCTGCGTTTCTTCTGACTCTGTCTGTGGTTTTCATCTGCTGCGCTCAGGTCAGTCTCTGGATGATGTCAAGTGTTTTTGTGTCATGACTCCTCATTGTACTGCAGTGTTCGTCATGTGTTTGTGCTGCAGCTGCTGCACATGCACGAGACCTTCCTGGAGTTTCATTATAACTGGGAGCTGGTGATCTGGTGCACATCTCTGTCGCTTTATCTGCTGCGATTCGTCACGCTGGGTTCAGAGACCAGCAAGAAGTACAGCAACACCTCCATCCTACTGACAGAACAGGTACACAGACACACAAACACACACTCATGCTCACACACAATCCCAGAATACTAAATTGATGTTTTTCTACTTCATTCAGATTAACTTGTACTTGAAGATGGAGAAGAAACCAAATAAGAAAGAAGAACTAACGTTGGTCAACAATGTCCTCAAACTGGCCACCAAATTATTAAAGGTATTCACACACACATACACACACACACACACACAGACACAGACAATCTGCATTTAGGAATGAAATCAGACTTCTGAACCCTCTTAATGAAGAAAAGGGTTTTATTGATCATTGACGGTCAAGAGAAGAGGGAGTGACAGTCTGTGTACCCGTCTGTGTCTTTCAGGAGTTAGACGCTCCGTTTCGTTTATACGGTCTCACCATGAACCCGCTTCTGTACAACATCACTCAGGTGGTCATTCTGTCGGCCGTGTCGGGGGTCATCAGTGACCTGCTGGGCTTCAATCTTAAGGTCGGGGCTGTTGGATGCTGATGGTTTCTGTGCAGAACTGCTTTTTCGGCAAATTTGTTCACTCTCTGTTTTTCTTCATAGCTGTGGAAGATCAAATCCTGATGGTGAATCTTCTGGTTTTGGTTTCCTGACTTGAAGCTGCAAGTGATGAACACACAGCGGTGCTGTTACCCCTCATCAGGGGTGTCCTGACAATGACCCCTGTTTTCAAAGTGTTATAATCGTGCAATTCAGCTACTTATTTGATTTTTTTTAAATATCAAGTATTTGTTTTAGCTGTTACGATAGTTTTAAGTATTATTTCCTTTACTTTGGATGTGATGTTCTCATAGGAAAGAAAATTCACAGCTTTGATGTGTAAGAGTCCTGCCGGATGTTGTGCATATGGATGTGAGTCTCTGCCTAAACTGACATGCACACACAGTTGAATGAAAGTTGAAATGACACTTTTATACACGACATCTATGTCTGTGAAGTCTTCATCAGTTTTCAGCTTGAAATGTGAGTTTATATCCTCAGCAATAATTGTGAGTTTATATTTCTAATCGTTTGAAGTACGGTGTCTTTTTGGTAGACACTATTTTTGTGTGTGTGTGTCTGTGATAGACACTTGCGTGTTCTGTTAGTGTGTGTATGTGTTTTTTCAGAGCTGCGGTTATTGTGCACTTTAAAGGAAAAAAGGTTACACATTTTAATGTCAGAAGTGTTTGCTGTTTTTATGTAATACAGGACTGTCAGCTAAACCACCAAAGTTTATTTATTGTTTTTTCCATTTTAGAGATGAATGTATAGACTCTGATTATAGGTTGGTTTGTAAAAGGGGCTGACAGAGTTGTTTTTGTGATGAGTGTAATTATTTTGTTCTCTGTTAAAGCTTGTTTCATACAAACACTTGTATTTCTGTATTTATAGAGGAAACATTAGCTGTTACATAAAACACTATTTGGGAAAAACAGATAGTGTCTTGTTTGTTTTTCTGTTCCGTTTCCGATGCTGGTTAAAGAAAAATGTGGAGTTTAATTTCGATTGACGTGTATCAGTATCGTTTCCATGTGATGATCGCACATCTTCTACTGTCAATGGTCATGGGCCTCATTCATGAAACGTGAGCTGTTATTTTTTCTGACCTATATTTTCGGAATCATAAAAACGTTCTTTGTTCGTTTAGATAAACTGATGACACTACATTTTGATGCACTGTGTATTATAATGATATTTCACGATTTTTGTAACCATATTTTTTTTACCAGTTTTTTACTTTTTAATACAAATATTGATAGCAAACAATAAACATTCAAAACATCTTTTTTGTTCAGAAGTAATAGAAAAAAAGAAGAATCATAGGTAAAATAATAAATGCTCATTTACTTTGAGTAAAACGGAGAGCTACTTTACTTTTTTACACAGCCGAGTCACAGTGGAGGAGGGGGGGACAAACACTACATTGCCCGACCATCATACTTGTACAAAACACCTATGGAGAAGTTAATATTGCCGATTACTACATTTTTATATTCAGTTATATTCTTCATAGAAGCCTACGCGTTTTCGGGAAAAGGCAGTGCCGTCAAAGAGCTCTCAGGCGCCACCATGTGGCCGTTTTCAGAAGATTCCACAACATGCCTAGATACGTAATTTGCGTGGCTGTTATTCATACTGTATCATTTGTGATGATTGAGACCCAATGTTAGTAGTGACTTTGATAAGAGAAAGAAATGGAAGATGGAAACTTTAAATAGATGGAAACATCGCGTGTTGGTCAATCGTTGCAAATGCAACAATGTCACCCACATTCAGTTTGCTTTTTAAAATCCCAATGATGCGATTTAATTGAATTGTGTGATTATCATTAGTATTATCATAGTTGTAATAATCACAATAAACTAAAAGACAATCATTTAAAAAATGTAACAAGCATTTCATCAATATAAGTTAAGCTTCACCCTTCTCTCTCTCTCTCTCTCTCTCTCTCTCTCTCTCTCTCTCTCTCTCCGACTTTATTGGCGGGTCGCAACCAACTTGTTCAGGTGCATAACGCCACCTACTGTACCGGTGTGTGCAACTTCAGGGCTTCATGTACTTCGCATAGTTATATATATTTAAAGAAAATCCTATATACTGTGCTCTAACCCTGTATCTTTAAGATAATTGAAGACAGCTTTACTACATTCCCACATTTTCTCATCTGCCCCCAAAATCCCCTTCAAGCTCCATTCTTGTTCCCACTCATATATCTTATCTTGCAAGTTACTCCATTCTGCATTATATTTTTTGCAGCTCATAATGATATGCTCCACATTTTCTGAAACGTTACAGTCATCACAATTATATGATATGCATTTTCCCATGAAAAACAGGGTTGATTTTAAACCATTATGTCCAAGTCTTAATCTTGATAAAATCACTTCTTTCTTCTGAATTTACATTTAAAAACCTTGACATTAATCGATTTCTGAATATTTTAATAATGTCGTCCTTTGTTATAGATGTCCCACTTTTTCTGCCAGGCTTCTCTCACTGTTGTTTTAATTAGGTTCACCTGATCAGATAAGCAGCTTTAATGAAGCGCTAGCATTATACTGAAAGCCCATTGGCTAAAAGGTTTCCCCTGATAATGATTGGTTATGAAAAGAGAAGGCGGGGTTTACAGAGCTTTAAAAGCTGTAGCATCGGCTGTTAGATTGGTTGAAAACTGATATGGATGGTAAAGCTGATGTGATCATTTTAATGTTGGGTGATGCTGTCGTGACACAACACATTTACTTGATGTGCATCTGTTTTATGCACATTTGTCTGGAAATGGTTATATTAGTTGAATGTTCAAGGTTCTTCAGTGGGTCTCTCTTTGGGTCATGTGCAGGCTGCTTTGTTCTCTTATAGGCCTGGGAAGGAGTGGGATTTTATTTTTACCATTCAGTTCAGATTTTTGTAGGTCTGACGAGTTTCTGCAGATGTGGGTAAGTATGATGTGTCCATTGATGGGTTAGGAGATTTTTATACGCCTAGGTTGGAGTGTGATGTTTCCACTTGTTGGCTTTGTGTGATGTGAAAGTGTCTGTATTCTTCATCTTCAAAGTAACTGAAGTAACATAATTTTGACTGTGATTGCTCCTGGTTAACCTGCATGTAATCGTGTTGCTCTTATAACTTTGCTGGTCATTCTGTGCTTTAGTTTGGAGGTAACTGGAGGGATTTTAACTAGAGGTTATTCAATTCTCTTTAGATCTAGTAGCTGTTATGTTTGTAGATTCTCTTGAACCTTTTCTTTGGCATAAAGGTACATCCAGCATCTTAACAAGTACAATCAAGTTTTAAACTTAGACGTCCATCATGTGACGTTACCAACAATTCAAACCCTCTTTTTCTCAATTGGGAGGTAAATGAATACTTTTTTGGTGTGGAATTGTGGATTGATGTGCATGAACTGTTAAAATTGGTATGTCACTCCAATTTGTTAAAGTGGATCTGTTATGCGATCAACAAATGTAAAAGTGCTGCTGCATTATTTAACCGGTCACGTGTGTCTGCCATTCAGGTAATCATTCAGGTTTTAACCTTATTCTGGTTTTGAGAAAATAAAATACAAACGTGATTCTGTGTATCTTCATGTTTTACATAAACTTGATGTTCTTTGGCTAAGTTTTAAAATGAGCTTCTTTACTCTTCCCCGGCACTTTGCCTCTCCCCCTTTTTTCTACTGGCATGTTTTTTTCAATCCTTTATTGTTTTTTTGACTGCATTGGCTGTTTCAGATATTTCATTGGTGTTTGATCTTTTTCCATAATGTTAATCTCCAGGAATTGTCATGTTTTAAACCTGCTAGATGTTTAGTATGGTCCATTCTTTAATGCACAAATGGTGTTTTGAACACTTTTGTTTGCAGCCTGTGGATTTAATGTTCATACCACACAAACACTATTCTGATGCCAAGTATTTCACATAGGGTTCAGTAAAAGATAAAATTGTGTAGCAAAGTTTTGTTTAATGACATCTCTTTATACCTTAATGGTGAACCTGTGTGCTTGGATAATTTTCTTACATTTTAACTTGTTTCTTTGTCTCCATTCCAGAGGTTAGAAGTGTTTTAGTTTGTTTCTTTGGTTCAGTCTTCATTTGTGAAGTCTGTGGGTCATTGCTGCTCCGATGCCTTTTAACTGCTATGGGCATTGCCTCTTTCTACAGATTGTTTGAAGCTCATACACCGGATACCAGATTTCAGAACGCACTATTGCTCTAGTCAGGTACAAAACCGTATCGAAATCTGCTGTACCGCTACATTACACGAAAATGAGCACAAGATGGCATTACAATCACATAAATACATGTTCCTTTTTTCAGTGTAGAACCTTTTCAGGAATTCAAACCATTTAACTGTACCAATTTGTGTGTCCTCTTCTCTGATTATCGGTCTCTGAGGCACTTTTAGCAGGTGTCTTATGTTCTGCCTCATTTTTGTTCCTTGTTCTATTAACACTTTGTTCTAGGTGTAGTCTCTTATCACTTTGGCCAATGGTCCAAACTGTCCATCACATCTCACTCATAAAACTTTCTTGTCCAGTGGGCCTGTTCTGTTTTAATGAATCATGTTTCACATTTGTGAAATTTAACTCACTCCATGATCTGTGGAACTGTACCGATGGTAGTTTTGTTCTCCATAGCTCATTTTGACATTTGTTTTCTCATGGAACTAGTCACCACAATCTTTGTTCCTTTTATTAGGACATGAAGCACTGACAGTTCTTTAAAATTCTGGT
The DNA here is from genome assembly GCA_029783895.1 of Triplophysa bombifrons. NCBI lineage: Eukaryota > Metazoa > Chordata > Actinopteri > Cypriniformes > Nemacheilidae > Triplophysa > Triplophysa bombifrons. The sequence continues at coordinate 26,258 of CM056449.1, read as the reverse complement.
ATGGGTGTGTCATCCCCAGGCATGTGAATACTCTTTTCAAATGATCATCTTTCAGTGTTTGTTATAAGGAAAATGGGCAGAAAGGTACTGGCATCTGCGCTTTGATGGTCCACATGGATCTGCACCTCTGTTTCTGTAATGCTTGTGCTGCTGTGTTAACCTGTTGTGAACTCTGATGCCACAACTTCAAATGATCTGGCATTTGTCTTGGAATGCGTGGTTTTACTTCACCCAGTAGTTTCTTGGTTATTGCTATGAGAGGCTTAAGTTTTTTTTTTTCTAAGATCACTGCACTTCTGTACACATACTCAAGACATTTCTCACAGCCAAACATTTCACCCAAAGTCTTTTTATTTGTGCATAGTTCTTATCCGCTGAGGTCATCGTGCAAGAAGCTTATGCGATTGGGGACCACTCTGCGTCATTCTTGAAGTAAAACTGTTCAAACCAGCTTTCAATGCATCTGTGGAGACTTTGTGGTTTTTCTTGGTCATAGAACCTTATAACAGGTTCTTTGGTTAAACTGCTGTCAACTACATCAACTCTTTGGCGTCCTCATGTTTCCATTGCCACTGTGCTTGATTCCAACAGATTCCTTAATGACATTGTATTTGGTGATAAATTTGTAACAAACTTTCTCAGGTAGTTTACTAATCCTAGGCCTCTCTGCAGGTATTTACTTCGCCTTTGGCTATGGCTTTTCCTCTATTGCTCAGATTTTTTTCCTTATGTTGCACCCCTTCAGTCTCACATAGGAATATAATTTCTCAAACTGAACTGAAACTTGTTTTTATTCAATTTTAATCCTTCTCTTTTTGCTTGGTTCATTATATTGCAAAGTCTTTCATGTTTTTTGTGCGGCCCCAGACCACCACGTCGTTGATGAATTGCATCCAAAAGCTTTTGCAGTTTTGTAAAATACCTCCGGAACGGAGCTGATGCCAAAAGTAACCTTTGAAAACAATGTCTTCCAAATGGTTTGCAGAAGGTACATAACTGCGATTTCCTCTTAAAGTACTATTTGGTATATCCACAGAATGCATCTAATTTAGAGATATAACATGCTTCATTCATAGCACTTGCTGTGTCTGATTTGGTAGTATTCGTTGTATTGCTTTAGTCTTTTGGATCTATAGTCTTGGATCTTGCTCTGCTTTCTCCACTATAACAACAATTTACCCATTCAGTAGGCTCTTCAATTTTCCTGATAACTCCTTCCCTTATCCGAGCATCTAGTTTCTCTTAGTCTTCTTTTTAGTGCCGCTGGGTGTATGACTGGTTCTGCATATTCCTTTAGTTTTATCTTGTATTTTCCTGGAAGTCATCCTATGCCTTTGAACACTTGTATTATTTTACCCAGTCACGGTACTTGGGACCATCGTCCGCTACATCATCATGCCTTTTCTGTGATGTAATTTCCTTGTTTGACACTGACTCTTTATTAACCCAAACTGCATGCACCTCTTTAGTCCTATTATAGCCTGTTTGTCTCAAAGCACAAAAATAATTTCCTCCATTGTGAAAGACTGACTATGCAAACTCCCTTTGTATGGTGTTGTCATGAGCTTTTAGATTTATTTTCTTGTCTCGTAGTTTTGGTTTGCTTAACAAATCTTTTAAAGTTTTTTATTTATTTAATGGGCAGGATGTTTACCTGTTTCAATGGAATGGCAGTACATTTTACCTCAATGTGTGCGATCCACTCTTCTCCTGAATAGCATCAGGATAGCATCACAAATGACTGACAAAATATACTCTAGAAACGGTCACTTTGTTGTCTTACACTTTAGAGTTTGTCTCCTCCCTGTATCAGGTAGAAAGTAAGACTCTAGCGATCTACAAGGGAATTTTGCAGTAGCTGAATTTGTACCTGTTGTCTCTTTACTTGTCACTTCGTAATCCATAACTCATCCTAAAGCCTCTGTTAGTTGATCAAAGTGAATTGACATTTGTGTGCTTTGTATGTTGAATAATTAGGACAGATATTTTGTCAGATGATTAGTTGTAGTACGTTTGCTCAGAAGTCACTGCTCCTGTATTAAAACTTTACTTGTGTAAAAAGCAACATATCTAACTTCTGCGCCCGTATCCCTAAAGAATTTTTGTGCAAAAAGTGGCTCCTAGCGGCCAAATTTTAAGAAAATTCTCAGTCATGATGTTTTCTTAGAATTTCCCCTAAAAGTGACACGAAAATCCCAGTTAATATAAAAGCTATTCCTCAAGATTCCTAGCGCTTAAAAGGGCTCCTAAGGTGAGATCTGCTAAGAGCAGGGAAGAGGACTTTTAGTGGCTTAGGAGTTCCCCTAAGCAGCTGCACAAAATGGCCAACAGAGGAGGCAGGAGAGATGTCCTGCAAACAACGGATGACAGAGAATTGAGACGCAACAGATTGGATCGTGCAGGAATCATGTTTGTGGTGGACCTCCTTAGAGATGCAATTACTTCACCAACTCGACGCCACAACGCTATTACACCGGAGAAGAAAGTAATCACAACCCTGAGGTATTTGGCAACAGGGAAAATGCAACAATGCAGCAGTGATGACTTGGGTCTGTCCCAATCCTCCGTCAGCAGAGTCATCACCCAAACACTGACAGCTTTGTCACAACCTAATATTGTGACACAATTTGTTTCATTCCCGCTGGATGCCCGCACTTTACACACACATAAAAGGGCATTTATGGACATTGCAAGATTCCCTGGTGTTGTGGGTGTAATTGATGGAACACATGTGAGAATAATTGCGCCATCAGAGGACGAGGCAGTCTTTGTTAACAGGAAGAATTTCCACAGCATCAATGTGCAAATAGTGTTCAATGCGGCCTGTAAGATTTTGGACATTGTGGCTAAATGGCCAGGCTCCACACATGATGCGAGAATACTCTCTGAGAGTGGCATCAGACAGCTTTTTGAGAGACTCTATGTGCCAGCTAATTGCCACTTGTTAGGGGACAGTGGCTACCCATGCAAACTATGGCTCCTTACACCTTACCTCCAGCCACGGCAAGGGCCCCAATTAAACTATAACAGGTAAGCCAAACAATACAAAAATCATGGAAATGAAATGCAAGCAATATGTTAGAGCATCCAAGTAGTGCAATATTTCCATAAAATAATTGAAGGTCTGTATTCTATTGTAGGGCCCACAAGACAACAAGAGCGATGGTGGAGCGTGGCGTAGGCCAGCTTAAGAGGCGTTTTCATGTTCTCCACGGAGAGGTGCGGCTGAGGCCTGAAAAAGTCAGCAAAGTCATCATAGCCTGTGCAATATTACACAATATTTGCAAGGTTAGACAAATTGCAGAACCTCTGGAGAATGGCGATGAGGATGAAGACAACGATGAGGATGGTGGTGAAGATATTCACATTCCACAGGGGAACCTAGCCCAGAGTGGACTGCCTTACAGGGCAAACTTCACAAATTTACATTTCAGGCAAGCTGTAGCCCCATGTCATTTGAGAACTTGTGACGGTATTAAGAACTACCACAGTTTTACTGCACATCACCTGCAATTGTTAAATGCAAGACACAGAACACAATCTGTAAATGGTTTATTTTTTAGGTGTTCAATTTTAAGGCGGTAGTATTCCTCCTGAAGGGAAAGGACTTTTTTTTTTTGTTCAAACACATCAATTGTGAGTTGCAATCTTCTCTCCTGCAGGGATGCTGACGGAGCAGGTGCTTCGGATGGGAATGGTGTTTGATCCGCCGGGCTATCCTGAGTAGCAGCTGCAGATGGTTCAGGCGGCAATCTTGTCGGCAAACTTGATGGGCCCGGTTCTTGTGATGTCTCCATGCTACAGAAATACATAGGCCTAGTGTATTTATTGTTTTGATTAAATTAATTTAATACAATGAGCATGGATAACACATGAAATGGCTTCTGCAATGAATAAACACTGTTGATATGAATAACCCTGTGTCCTACCTTTGCTGCATTTCAAGGGCCTGCATCATTGACGTGTCAATGCCTGTTGGCAGCCCGGTGACACTGACCTCAGAGTGTCCCAGGACTTGAAAGACAGTGTCGGCCACCTGGGACAGCCGCTTTGCAGGTGTTCCACCCCCTAGAAAGAAACAGTCAATGAACACAGTACTTAGGCATGTAAATTAACTTTGCCAGCAGGAGCAAGTTGCCAGATTATGTGGTAGGCTATAGTATTTTGCTCACCTGTGAGTGAGGATTCCCGCTTGTGTGCTGAAATCTCATCTTTTGCTTTGGACTGCAGCACATACCACCTTTTCTCACAATCGTCGCCTGTCCGCACCACCAGTGGAAAAGAGGCATTGATTGTTTGGGATATTGTGTCCCAGGCGCGCCTCTTGCCTTGGCTAGTGACAGTTGGGCCAAATTTTCCTCGTAACATACCTTTATGTTCGTTCACCAACTGGGCCAGCAACAAACCTTGTTCCTCAGTCCAGTTTGGCTTGCGATTCCTTTTTTTTTTTTTTCTGTGTTTGTAGGATATTTGTTAACAAGCCTTCATAAATAAACCAGCCAGCAATCACAGACATTGATAAAAGCTGAGCCGTGTTACCCTCGTTAAGACCACACTGAGTTGTAACGTTGTAATTTCTACTTCATTACGGACAGCCCCTTGAGATAGGCCATCTTGTTTTCAATGGGGTCCATATGGGAGTGAAAGTACAAAATATGCCAGCTAGGATATTAATCTGAGCAAATAAAACACGAATCATTATTTGAACAGGGTGTAATGACCTTAAGTTTTCACATATTTTAGATTCTAATGTTAGGCTATAACCCCTACAGCTTACTATTCATTTTCCAGATATTTTCTTGAAAGTGAAATATTATTTACAATTACAGTCTGAATAAGATTAGAGTGTATAATTGTTTATTGATTTGAGGGTACATCCTTTGCTCATTATCACCAAAAGTTAATTTTCATCAAACTTGTAGGATCAACCAGTCACGGCTTTTGAAGTGATGACTCATACCTAGCAACGGGGTCAACCACACCTCCTCACTAAGATAGGATTTTCCATCCATTCCTTGCTCAGAGTTCACTGAAAATGTTCTGGAATCACTTCTAAGCTAAAACTCCTGGCAAGGAATTTTTAGGTTAAGTTAGGAGCTCTCTGAGAGGATTCTCAGAATCTTTAGGGATATGGGCCCTGAAGTTTGCCGACTGGTACAAAAAGTGAATGTTGGGAAAGATCTCGGGTTTTGTCACTAAACATTTGCTTCAGTTCATAGCAGGTTGTTTATCTGTTGAATTGCCCATTGTCTGTTGTCAGGCCATTATAAGATTTGCGCTGTTATTTTGGTGTCTGTATTAAGACTTTATTGATGCTTTTTACATTGACCTACTGCTTGACTGTCTTTATCATTTTAAAATGTGTACTTGAGCTATAATTTTATGCATGGTGAGGAGTGTGATGCTTAGAAAAAATATTTTGTCTATAGCGTTTCAGAAAACAAAACCGTGAAATGTTCGATCCGTGTTACCAGAGAATTTGATTTGATACAGGTTTTAGCAAACTCTGCAGAAGGGTTTGCATTTGTTGAATTTATCGATCCATTTAAAGCATCAAAGTATATTAATAAATTAAGAGGCATTGGTCAGTGTCGTCTAAGGTTTTTGTGTGAACTAACCTTTTAAAATAGGTTTGTGTGAAGACCTGCACATCTACCTGTGAGTGAAAACACATAACTTGCCCCAGGTATGATATATTTTTTTGGTTCTTTATTTGTACTTTCAGTGCATCTTTGTTCACTTTAGATTCATCTCTGCCTCCAGTGGAACTGTGAAGCTGCCAGTCACCTGCCAAAGCGGTCTTCATTCAAATATCGAACACTGAAGTTACACTGGCATAGGGTAACACTGCATCTTCATCTTTCTTATACTTATCGCTAAACAGAAAATGTTTTGTCTAAAACTGGAAAAAGCTTCTATTTGTAATACTTCTTGAAGAATTTTGCTCTTAACCTTTTAAAATTAGGTTTGTGTGAAGACCATCACATCTACCTGTGAGTGAGAACACCTATAACAACTTGCCCCAAGAATGATATATTTTTTGGTTCTTCTTGATTTGTACTTGCAGTGCATCTTTTGTTCACTTTAGGTTCATCTCTGCCTCCAGTGGAACTGTGAAACTGCCAGTCAACTGCCAAAGCTGTCTTCATTCAAACATCGGACACTGAAGTTCCACTGGCATAGGGTAACACTGCATCTCCATCAGGCCTCTTCATCTTTCTTATACTTATCGCTAAACAGAAAATGTTTTGTCTAAAACTGGAAAAAGCTTCTATTTGTAATACACTTTTAGAAGAATTTTGCTCTTAACCTAATAAAACACATCGGAAGCAGCCAATCACAGCCTTAGTTCACTTAAGTTAACGCAGATGTGTTGGATTGTGGTTTGATCTAAACTCTTCAGGGAAGTAAATTTTGGGTTGCATGCAGAATTGGTGTAAATGCAGAATTGGTTCATTTGGTGATCATTGATGTTCTAGCTCTTGTCTGTCTGAAATTTCCAGATTGACATACTCTAAGTATCACGTACTCCTTCAGATGCAATTTGTTTCTATCCTGAACTAACTGTTCAAGAGCGTTCATTTAAACGCTGTGTCTGTTTCTCTCGCAGGCTGTACTGTGGAACTACTATAAGTTGTATGGAGACGGGGTTGTGGGCAGCAGATCTGGAGCTTCTTCATAGTGGTGGAGTTTTGAACAATTTCACACCCATAATTATGTCTTTCAGCCAAGGCATCAGAGGCAAGTATTCTTTTTTGTTATTTCTGGTTTCTTTAGAATAAATGACATTGGATACAAATTGCATACTGTTAGAGTAGTTCACTTCAGAATAAGACCGTTCACTCTCCATGGTAATTTTTATTCCTACTATGGAGAGTAAAAAGGGGCATGTTTTAAAGTGAACTATTCCTCTATCATAGATCTGTTCTATTACAGCATATTGGTGTCTACAGTCAGAAGCTTTTTACACGGACTAAACTTCTAAATCCTGTTACTGTTTGTAAAACTACTGCACATTCATCCTTAATTTTATGCATGACAAACCACATGATGGTTGGTAAAAAAATATATTTTCTCTCCTTTAACATTTCAGAAAGCATTTATGTGGGATGTTCTTTAAAATACGTTTTTTAAGAGTTTAGCCTCAATCTCAATAACACACCTGACTAACTCAAGTGAACAGAGACGGAGTGGCGGCTTAGGGTTTATTTTAGGGTTGGAGCTTTGTAAAAACGTGGATCCGATATTTATAGTTCACTCTAAAGTTAGCTCTCATTCACCCTTTTTTATGTGGAACTAAAGATATTTAAGAAATTAAGGGTTTTTGTGACCAACCCTTTAGTGTCATTTAAATGATGCACTTCAGCGCTAAACAATATCATTTCAATAAAAACCTAATTGACTTACTTTTTCTCTCAGTCTCAATGTTCATGAGGTTACTGAAGACTTTGTAGATCCTCTTGCAATCGGTGTAGTGCTTGCTTTTAGTATGTCTGCATTTGACACGATCTCTGACCTGAATGAATTGCTCAGGAACAACCTCTGGTGGAAGAACATCCAACTTGGTTCTCATGTTTCCCCGGTTCTTTCAACCTTGCACTGGTTACCTATAAAACATTGCATTAACTTTAAGATCTTGCTTATTACCTATAAAGCCCTGCATGGTCTAGCGTCGCAGTATTTACATGAACTTCTATTGTATTACAGACCTCCACGTGCATTACGCTCTCAGGAGTCCTGTCAGTTGGTAATACCTAGAATTTCAAAATCAAGTGCAGGTGGTAGATCCTTTTCTTATCTAGCGCCTAAACTGTGGAATATTCTTCCCTGCAATGTCCGGGAGGCAGACACACTCTGTCAGTTTAAGTCTAGACTAAAGACGCACCTTTTTAATCTTGCATACACTACACTTCCATAATATTAATCCTCAGAGGATTTAGGCTGCATTATTTACCGCAGGAGGCAGTTCATGCCCAGACCTGATGGCAGAGCTGAGAATGGGAAGCGGTGACCTGACAAGAGCTAAGAGGATAGAGCTGGATAAAGGACGGGGCAACTTTGATTTTCCTACAACATTTCAAATGCTATTAGATTGTTAATGATAATCTTAAATCTACCATTTACCTTAAGCTTATTTTTTTTATTTATTTAGCCTTGTTGTGCAAGCACTGTTGTGCCTGTGCAGAGGCAGCAGCTTTTGCCAGAGGGGAACTGGTTCCCCTGAGGTTTTTTTTCTCGATTAGAGTTTTGGGTTCCTCGCCACCGTTTGCATATTGTTTTGCACTATCTGCCTGGCCGGGGGGGCCGCTTTAGAATTCAGAAATTAGAAATAATTAATATATAAGAATTTATAGTCCGTTTAATATTTGACCTGTGGTTCTCTCTCTCCTTTATCGTGAGTGTGTGAGTGTGTGAGTGTGTGAGTGTGTGAGTGTGTGAGTGTGTGAGTGTGTGAGTGTGTGAGTGTGTGAGTGTGTGAGTGTGTGAGTGTGTGAGTGTGTGAGTGTGTGAGTGTGTGAGTGTGTGAGTGTGTGAGTGTGTATGCGTGTATGCATATTGTGTGTGTGGAGCATTTGTATGTCTCTTTTGTTGTTTTCCACCTTTTTCTTGTTTTTACAGGTATATACCTTTAGTTGTTTTACTTGTAATCTATTGTGTCTCATGTACAGCTGCTTTGTAACAATGAAAATTGTAAAAAGCGCTATATAAATAAAGTTGAGTTGAGTTTCGGCCCCTCAGGAGCAGGAAAGGGGTCTCACCTGTTGTGGCATGGGTTGTAGCCCGATAGCTCTTCAGCATGGTCAGAACCGTAGATTTCCAGGGTTTGAGTGACCTCAGATGCTTGAATACATTCTTTAAGCACCCTATTAAAACGCTCAATGGCCCCATTCACCTGAGGGTGGTAAACCCTCACTTTGATGTGCTTGATTCCTTGCAATTTCAGAAACTCTGAAAATTCAGCTGAAGTGAACTGCAGTCCATTATCCGTTGTCATTGTACAAGGCTTGCCTTCACGAGCAAAAATGGTGTCCAGAAACTTCAGTACAGTCTGTGTAGTTACTGAGGAAGCAAAATCAACTTCTAGCCATTTACTGAAATGATCAGTATCATCGCAAACTTAGTCTGTAGCTCCACTCTCAAATGGACCCACTGTCGATAGCGACATGTTGAAATGAACCTTCCAGGTACTCCACAGGTTGCATTGGAGCGGTGACCGTTTTGGCAGATTTATCACTGGCTTGGCAGGTCACACACGCAAGTAGAATGGTGTGAACAAGATCCACAAGTGGCCCCCAGTACAACGCTCTTAGACGCTACTTGGTCCGTACTAGTCCCTCATGGGCCAGATGAACAATGTGTTCCCGTAAGATCAACTGGGATTCCACAGCCAGTTAGCCAAGTTGTGTCTAACAGGGAAGTAGAGATGCAAGTCATTGGAGACAGACTTTTGCAGTTTCGGCCAATCGGACTGAATCGTTTGTCGCAACTGAGACAACTCGGGGCAGTCCTCACATTCAGCTTTAAAGTCAGCAAGCAGTAACGCAGTCAAAAATGGCTGGATTTCATCAACCTCAGAAATCAAATCCTGTTCAGTAGCCACAACGGTATCCGTATGGCTCTGCAGCAGAAAAGAGACAATCCACCACAGTTTATTTTAACTGGACGATACTGAACATCATACTGAAAACACAGAAGCCTGGCAGAACAGCGAGCAACTCTCATGCCAGCTCTGTTCGTACCTTTTGTGGAGAGAAGTGTACTAAGAGCTTGATGATCAGTCCTCAGTGAACCGGTGTCCCCACACATACGTCCTCCACCTTTCCTGACATATGCAAGTGCTTCCTTCTCCACCGTGAATTATTTCCGATCCAAATTGTATAGCATCCTGCATGCAAAGGATATCACTTGTTCAGCTCTCTATCAGATGGTAACTGAACCGAGGCCATAGTCTGAGGCATCAGTAGTAACGAATGTAGCCAGGGCAGGATAATAAATGGCAAGAGTTTGGCTCTCCAGCAGCATTCTTTTGAGCATCTGAAAACTTCCCAGTCTTGTCATTCCACTGCAGTGGCGTGTTTACATCCATCCTGAGCATCTGCCTCAGCGGCTCAACGACAGTAACATAATTCTGAAGGAATTTGTTGAACCAGGATGCGAGTCCTAGGAACCATACCTATCATATATGCAGCTCGAGGTGCTTCCACAATGGCAGTCAGGTGATCTGGGCTAGGACGTAGTCCTTTAGAAATCGCATGACCCAGGAATGGAATGCTTGACTGGTTAAAGGAGCTTTTTTCCAAGTTAATCTGCAAGCCAACCTCTAACTTTTGACGAACAGCACTGAGATGTCTATCATGGTCCTCCTGAGAATCACCGTATATTACAATGTTGTCTAGTAATTTTTTACATCATCCAGCTCTCGTAGGACTGTTTGCATAATCTTCTGGAAGGCTTGTGCCGAAGCCAATCCAAAAGGAACTTGTGTGAAACGGAACAGTTAGTCATGTTATGAAGGCAGTCAAATAACGACTGTCAGTGTGGAGAGGTAGCTGGTGTTAAGCAGAACTGTGGTCAATCTGACTGTAGTTTGAAGCTCCTACTAGTTCTGTAAGCAACTCATCCATGTGAGGCAAAGGGTAACAATCCATAATCACACTCTTATTAGGTTCACATAGGTCCATACAAAGCATCATGTGTCCATGTTTACGTACTAATACTACCAATGGTCTAACCCATTCTGAAGCATCAACGTGTTCAATGATACTTGCTGTACAAAGACAGTTCAGCTCTGTGGACACCTTAAAAATACTAAGAGGTAAGCTTCTTAACTTTTGATGTATTTGTGTCACTGTTGGGTTAACTTTCACTTTGTGAATAAATCCTTTCATGCAACCCAGGTGAGTAGCAGATCCGGGTGACACAGTGTTCACATGGCTTGACATAGCCAGTCGCAGGAGTAGGTGCAGACCCAATTTTACTTTCACTGTCAATGCATTGGACTTTGCCATTTACAATTCAGGTTCAGCAATCAAATTAAATCCAACCGGAGTAAGGGAAATCCTGAAGTAACTACATAAGAAATGACAGGGACTACATTATTTACCGACATTTCCGCTGTCGCTGAGTTAGTATCCAATCACTGGTAAGTCCTCTGTGGTGTAAGAGACATGTTTGATTTTTGGGTCTAGTCAGCTTGTATTGTGAGATGTTTCTTGAACACTGCTTCGTGAATGAATTGAAACTGATGCACCCGTGTCCGCAACCATGTGTACCGAATGTCTCACCTCCTGGTGCTGCAATCTTCACTTCACAGTTTGTTATCCTTGGCCACAGCAGACGGATTACTGTTATTCACACAAACAGTCACGTCTGGAACTACCACTTCTCATTTCACTCACCCCTGTTTTACACACTTTAGCAAAGTGACCCTTTCCACATGGTCCTCATTTTAGCTTGGTTACAGGACAATTTTTATCCTTTGCCAAATGGTTATCTGAACCACATCTGTAGCATTGTCGACATTGTTGCCCGGACGCTGTTAGATTACGATCCTCCGTTCATTTCTGAACACCCTTTGGTTGTTTAGTCATGTGTGCGCTCTTTCCACTTTTTTCCACTAAGTTACTGTGAATTCTAAATACGGCAAAAGTATTGTTTACTACCACGACGACGACGGTGCAAGCAATGATGAATTTCTTACAGCAGCTTCCACTTGACACACGATTGTAACCGCTTTGTTTAACGTGACATCCTCCTCTAGAAGCAATTTGTCCTTTACAGCAGCCAACAAAGCATTTGCTATCAGCTGATCACAGAGCATTTCAGTCTCCATTTGCTCAAATGCACACGGGGCAGCTAACACTCTCAAAAGAGCAACTTTTTGTCGAACAGTCTCATCTGTTATTTGGAGACGTTGACGAACTCATGCGACCTCACTAACTTCAGGCAGAAAGTTTTTCTGGAGTGCAGGCATCGCTTCATTAAAAGTAGTACCTTGGTCTGGCAGTGTAAAACAGGCGCTGGCCTTCCGACCTCAAGCAATACAGTAATACCTCTTGTCTACGCTCCTCCGGTCATGCATCTCTGGTTGCGTGGATAACAATCATGTAATTATGAAAGATCTTCTGCCACGTCTCGAACGGAATCTGTGGCTCCCCACCGACAGGATTGGCTGGGCTCGGCACTGAAGCGCTCATCCACGTCGCCAATTTGTAGTGTTTTTTACTCCTTTACAAACCACACAGCCACAAGTTCAGCTAACACTTTTCTTTGTATTTTTCTTACTCCTTTTCTTCTGCATACAATTACTCACAAGAGCCCCCAGTGGCGCAGCTCCACATCAAAGCAAGTAGTACTATGATTGAGCTATTAGTATTGCATACTTCAACACAACAGACTTCATCTTTAGATTGACCTTAATGTGTGTCTTTTGTCAGCTACTGATTATCGCAAAGACTCAGGATTACGGTCCATTCCTGTCACATCTCCTGCATCAGACTTTGACAATGTAAGACATGCCATATACATTGTAAAAAGTGTAATGCATACAACTTTGACTAAATGCGGAGGTCTGGATGTATCATCGTTAAAAGACTAAATGTTGTCTATGAAATATCCTTTTTTGATGTCAATTACCCTTTTACTGTCAGTCTGATTATGCTTGATGTTCTGCTTGTATACCAAGCGTCGACTCCCTGCTTGCCTACAGTTTACTGTAGTTTATAACTTATTGAGATTTGTTTAGGCTGTATGTTGAAGTATGGGAAAGATCTGTTTAACAGTTGTGGGTTGGAACAAAGGTTGCTGGTGTGCTTTTAGCAGTCCACTTATTCGAGCACGGTGTGGTATGCTGGGAGTTCAGTAAGAGAAGTTATTACAGAGGGTCATAAATTCAGCTCAAAGGATTATTGGTTGTGCCCTGCCATTCCTTGAGATATCCAGCTCTCGGTGCCACGAGGGCTGGGTTCATGTCAGATTTTTCCAAACCTGCCCATTACATATTTGATATGTTGCCCTCAGGCAGGCGCCTTGGATAGATTAAGACTCGAACTTCTATATTCAGGGATAGTTTTCCTATTGGCAAGAACACAACTAAATAGACCATAAATAATTTGTTGATATTTGGGTTGTTATGATGTATATTTTTACTCTTGGTTTTTAGTAATGGAATATTTTTTTTTTTTTTTAACTGTACTAATGGGAGTTGCACTGTCCTTGTATTAGAATACAACGAAATTACAATGAACTAAACTAGTTGTATGTTGCTCAGTGGAGCTCCAGTCCTTGAGTAAAGACCTGCACATCTACATGCGAGTTTGAGCAAGAACACACAACATTTACACATGGAATGTTACTGCTGTTGCTATTCTTGACTTGTGCTTCAGCGCAGCTTTGTTCACTTTTGTCTGTCTCCTTTACTGAAACTACCAGTCGTCTATCAAAAAATTGGATCTTAACTTTATTGATGTGTAGAGGAAACGCTGCAGCTACAGACTCTTGATCTGTCATATACTTTTTGAACTGGAAATGCCCTCTTACCTTCATTGTAAAGTCATAACTGTCAGAAATGTGACTAACATGTTAGGGTGGTCCTTTATCATTATCTGACTCTTGGAGATCTACCTTCCAAGAGTTTTGTTCCTAAGATAATAAAACACATCTGAAGCAGCCAATCAGTCTTAATTTACTTGAGTGACATGCCGATGTGTTTAATTGTGGTTTGATTAAAATCTAGATATCTAGTCCAACTACAGGTTTCAATGTCAGTGTTCTTTCTGCAGTTTATAAGTATAGTCATTTATTAAACTGTATTAAATCAGCATTTTGGTAGTACAAAGTAGGTTTTGTATTGAGCTGTAATGTTCTTATATCGCAGATTGCTAAATCTGGAGGATACACTGAATCAAAGGACTGTTTTACCTATAAGGTCCTACTTCAAATGCTTTTCCACTGGTTTGAACTGTTCTAAAACAGGTTTGGATGGGAGTCTGGATTTGGCAAGGCACGATTACAAAGTGTCCAGATTTCTTAGCATGTGTGTGCGGTGAGGTATTGTGTGTTTGCATTCTGAAAAGCGCAGTTATCAGCCATGATGTCAAAGATATCTACATCACTGATTGAAACGGTTACCAATGAAAACGGTTTGACCCAGTGGAAAAGCCCTGTTAAAGTTCTTGGTGTACAGTTGCCGTTTCTGCAATAGGACACATTATACATTGGCATGTTTGTATTTTTGTTAATGGCTCTACATACAACTTGTGAAAATGTTGTTTATAGCCATGATTTTCTTGTGCCATATTTTGACCAGATCATTTCTGCATGGTTTTTTACCCAATGAGAGCATTGAACATCCTGAGGAATGATGCTTTTTTATTGTTGTCATTAAAGTTTTTTTTGACCTTTTCTAGTGCTGTATCTATTCAGCAGTTTGAAGGATTGACAGATTCCCCTGCAGTCCAGTTGTGCTGGAACTATTTCATAGCTGTGCATTTTTGGACTATAATTCGAAGTCTTCAAGAATATATATATCAGTCATTTAAAATTCAGTGGCAAGTTTAAACATCCTAACATTTTAGAACTGTTTGTAAACTTTACAGATCTGTTGTATAAAAGATAATTTCAGGTTTGTTCAGTCCAGTTACTGTGGATTTGTTCTATTACTCAAACAACATTAACACCTGCCTGTAACACAATTGAAATGTTTGGCTGTGATTGGTTGCTCGGGGGGATTTGTGTGTTGGATTTATGCTCTGCTGGAATGTACCTTCAGGAGAATGAAACTGAGCATTTGGTATTAAATACACAATTTGATGCGTGTTGTTTAGTATTGGAAGTATGAGAAACAAAGTCTGCACACTGAAATCTGCTCCACAACTTCAATAATTTGCAACATTTCGACAATCATGTATATGTCCGTATTTGGTCTGTTATTTACTTGGCACTTTTCAAACTTGATTTGGTATGTTGTTCTCTGGTAACAACCACTCTTAACTAATTGCATGGGCTTCTCCAGTGCAGTTAAATATTACACAAATGAAATGTACCAATCAGGCATAGCATTATGCACCCTTTCTAATATTGTCAGTCCCTTTTTGCCTCGAAAACCGCACTGAACCGTTGAGGCTTGGACTCCACTAAACCTCTGATTGTGTGCAGTGGTTTCTGGCACAAAGATGTTCAAAACATTCAGGACTTGAAGTACTTGTTGGACTTTAGTCTGCACAAAGACTGTTTTATTGTATTGTCATGATTTAATATTTGTATCTTCCAGTTGATTTGTAAGACTGCCACTTGATTTCCAAATTTTTTTGGAAACTATTTCTTTATCTTATTTTTCCTTCACCACAAATATCTCATAGCAAGGCTATTCAGTCTTGCTTCTGGAGAGCCCTAAATGAACCCATCTGAAGTTAACCAGTCTTTCAGTTCACATGAGAAATACAGGCAGATGTGTCAGTCTGTGGTTTGATGTAACCTCTTCACAATAATAGATGTGGAGGTACAGAAGTTTGCTATTTGTACCGTTTGTGCATTTGTTCACAGGCTGATCGTAGGAATTATACATTTATATACTCGACTTGTTTACTGATTCATGTTATATGTTAAAGCCTTTTGTCCAGATAATTTCCACTGTCATTTGTGTGCTCAATAAGAGGAAAAGCCTTTTGAGTACTCGACCCATCTAAGGCCTGCATGTGTAATGTCGGTCTTACTTCAAGGGCTATGAAGTGATGGTTTTGTTTTGATTGTTTGATTCCAATGAATATCCATAGCGTAATTGAAATGTGTAAAAGCGTCTGCAGATATGTAAATGTACAGTATGAGGTTTTTTGCTTTCAAAATGTTTGAAAGTAAGTCAAACTATTTCCTGACTGCTTATGGTTTCCTTTTAACCCTAAGAGCTGCATGTGCTTTGATTGCATGGGAAGAATTGTATGGGGAATTTTTAGAGAAATGTCGGTTTTGTTTCTTTTCAGGGTCCGTTTTGTTTGTTACTGGACTGTTGAGATTAGATTTAAAAATACTGCAGACAATCCAAATAGAATCCATAGACAAGAATTGATTTTTTTTTTTTTTAGTTTGGGCTTGTTTTTAGATTCCACACATCCCTCCAGAACACATTTATCTGTGCTGTGTGACTAACAAGTGACTGACATCATTGTAATGGTAATCTCTAAAGTACTTACTGCAGTGTGAAGTTGGGGTTATTCGTCAGGAGATGGTGATTTTCTTTCCTGTTTATTTCTTTATCATTTAT
>CM056448.1:41015592-41019081 GCA_029783895.1 Triplophysa bombifrons | reverse complement strand
CTCCGTCATCTCCTTGTGTACTTCATCGGACAAATATGCACGAACGTCTAACTACAGTAAAACTTCATCATGAGTAATAAACTTTCTGTGCTGTGTTTACTCTTCTCTATTGTCTGATGTTTCCTACAGTACTGTTGCGTCATCTATCTTGAATTGATCAATACTGTCTGGTACATTCAACACTACAGTGTCTCATCATCTGTTTGAATAGTATATTGAAAGCTGTTGCCATGGTGATAGTTTATGATGTTGCTGTCATTATAACACTTGTTCTGTATAGATACTACAGTGAAGCCCCTTTGTGGAATGTCCCAAGATCCCGTTCGACAGACGTGAAAGTGAAAACACTAACGTATACAAACTGGTCTTCACCACAAAAACTATAATCCAAGACAAAAATTGCGTCATGACGCACATCGATAAACTATTTACATTAAACGCCGCAATATTTCATGAAAAACTGCATTCCTTTACGAAAATGAAGCATGTTTCTCTTGTGTGGTACAAATGTTTTTTTGGTGCATTGATTGCTTGGGGAAAACCACGATTTTATTACAGTAACCATCGTTTCCTATATTCGTTTTATCAAATCCAAGGTTAATTTGTGATGTTTTACGGCAGTATCTATGCTTTCTGGTTTCAACTACAGTAAAATCATGGGACATTTTCCTCGGGTTTTTTATTTCGCCGCACTTGCAGAACAGATCGAACAATAAATACATAAAACGCAGTTTTAATCGTTGTATTTAAATGAATAAACTCCAGATTAATCGCTGTGAAAAATCGGATTAACAGCATTCGTTTTGACAATATAACAGATTTTGCTCAGATCATAAATTTGGGATATAATGACGTCATGAATAGAAATGACCAGATCAAATGATTAGTGTCCATGTTATCTGAAGACCAGAACACCACGACGCTTCAAACTTCTCCAAGAGATTAATTCACGACGTTTTTTGAGGACGTCCTCAGAACGTGGTCACAAAGTCATATCACGGTGACCAAAGAAATATCGTCTGTTTACTAGTCGAAGAAACCCGTGCGAAGTGTGCTTCTGTTTCCAGGAGGTTAGAACTTCAGACAACATCTCACCAACACAATCAACAGCGGAGAAAATGACACGCTGAGATCCTCATAGGTTCTATTAAAAGCAATAACATTCCCAATATAACCATTAAAAACATGAGGCGTTCTGTCATCATTTGTTTGTTTTTCAGCAGGGTAAACTTTCAGACTTTATATCGGATTTAAAGATGATCTCATGTTTAACTAAACATAAGACACCGTGACGAAACAATACTCGAGTACTTTCTGTCCAACAGTTCTCCACATTTTCTGAGCAAACCGGTTCACACAGGCATTAGTTCAGACTGAAACAGGGTCAAAACAAACATGATACTCCATAAAAATGTGTGTTATTCACACCTGTTCTGACTGAGGAACGAATCTGTTTCAAATCTAAACTTTACGATTGATCCAATAAGAAAAGTTTGATGTTGCTCATTCATTCGTCATTTGTTTGGTCAGACCACCAATAAATGACTTTATAAGACGGTCAGTTCTGGTCGTTGATTCTGATTGGCTGAGGCGTTTTCTAAGATGTTATTAATTACCACGATTTATAACGGTTTACACAGCCTAAATATCACTTTATTTACTTTATTTTATAAAACCTTGCTACCCGTATGGATATCCGTGATATAAAAGCAACAAGTCCCGTGAAGCAGTGTGTTACAGGTCATTTTATAACGGCTGAAGGGGTTTTAAAGCCCTTAAACTGCCGTCACAGCGTGACCTCACAGTACAGAAAGGTAAAAAATGGATTTGTTAAAAAAGATCGCAAACTCTGGACTTAACTGCAATTTCATTTTGTTAGAAATGGAGGCTTTAAAATAATCTATAAATTATTAATGTTTATGGACATTTTTTTCAAACTAATATCTCGCCTCTTACCACATGATGCTCTGTGACGTATATATATATACGTTTTATTAGTATCATTTATTTTGTTGTTTACATATTTGTGTATTTTGGCTGGAAAATTGTTTGTCCATCGTTGTTGTTTTTTCCCCAACCTTATATCTCTTATAATGGTATTTGTTTGATGCTTAAACAAATATGTCAATTTCAATTCAATTATAAAAAAGAAAATGTAAAAAAATGGAGGAATCGCGCCCGTCCATCTTCATACCACCGTCCGAACGATCTGCGCATGCTCAAAGTCAAGTCTGACAGCGGCTTTAGCCGTTATAAAAAGGTTAGGGAGGGGTCAGGCGCGCGCACCCCCAGTTAACTTCCGGTTTGTGTTTTGCTGGTGTTGAATAATAACTAGGGATGAGCGAGTACAGCATGATCTGTATCTGTATCTGTTAACCATATGAATTATCTATATCTGTACTCGGACTGGGCAGAGCCTAACCCGGAAGTGGGCGGGGTTTAGCCCGGAAATTGGGTTGGGTTGTCTTGTTATTTTAAGCATGCAATTGACATGGGTTGATCGGAAATTGTTATATTTATTGCTGATTAGAAAAATATTTACATGACAGCATCAGCATTGAGCTTCAGATCAATGGTTTTGATCACGATAACAAACAAACTATATACAGAACACGTTTTGCAACAATGAATACAACACATGCGGTTGCAATTATGAAGTAAAATGTAATGTACAAGTGAAGTAAAAAAACTGGTTAGAGCCAACCGACGGTTTAAAAAAGAAAAATAAACTCAGACAGGCAGAGACGCAACGCGAGTCGCATTCTACCAAACACCACATCTGAACAAACCCCACGTTTATCAAAACCCGAGTATTCGGCTCAACTCTAATAATAACTATATCTGTTTTATTTAATTTCTGTTAATATTAATTTCTATTATTATTTTACAGTATAATAATTGTATTAAATAAAATTTGTTGAAAAAGCCAGTTGGATTTCAAAATGCAACGGCTGTTTGTATTCATTAAATTAAATCGCAGAGAAAGACGAAAGCCACGCACACAATATTTCTCATTGAAAATTGGATTTCACTCCGAAATGCGTTGAATACAATCGCAAATTCTGGTTCAAGGCGAATTTAAAGAAACCGTATGGTACACTGACATCTAGCGGTTAAGCTTGGTATCGCAGTCTAAATTCAAAATATTGGCGAGACAAGTTTAGCCAAGTGACCTTTCTTTTTGTTTCTTTTGATTGTTATCAGAAACAATCTACAGTCGCTCGATTGTGTGAATGTGAACCGGAAGTTCAGTTGGGCTCACGTTTGTTTACGTTGTTAAAATGAATCCGTCAATAAGCATGTTTTTGTTTTTTTTAGGGAATTCTGCTGGGCTGGATTCTGTTTCCCATCCGCGCAATGCTCACTACCCTCTTCCTCCTGCTGATGTGGCCCGTAGCTCGACTGCGATTGGCCGGTCTCTCGGAGGCGGAGCGTGCGGTGCCGGTGCAGGGCTGGCGTCAGTGGTTCTTTCTTCCCATCATGGTGTTC
>CM056448.1:40953092-41003092 GCA_029783895.1 Triplophysa bombifrons | reverse complement strand
TTCGTATGAAACCACAGTCAAGTATAATCAATCCACTGTCGTCTGCAGCTTCACTGACGCTCACGTGGAGGCGCGGATGAACACTATGATTGACAGCTGTCGCTCAGGACACAGTACCGTGGTAACGGCAGATCACCTGACCTCTCTTCTGGGACTGACGGACAGGAACACGGCACTGAAGATCTGCTCGCTTTACTCAAAGGTAATGTGATGTTCTGTGGAACAAATCTGATGAGCGTTTGAGTCTGATGACCTGTCTGCTGGAAATGTGTCGATCTCCAGAAATGACAAACAGGCAGAAATAAAGAAACTTGTGTCTGTGTGCGTTTACAGGACGACACAGTGGATCTGAAACACGTCTGTGTGAGTGTTTCAGCTGTTTCTGGTTTCACAAGTCTGGAGTCTCTCTTACACACAGCGTTCACAGTAAGTGTGTGTGTGTGTACATGTATGTTTATGTGTTTTTGCATAATTGTGCATGTGTGTACGTGCGTGTTTGTGTCTGTTTCTGTGTTTGTTTGCGTTTGTGTGTGTGGTGTGGTGTGCGTGTTTGTGTGTGCATGTTTGTTTGTGAGCGTGTTTCTGTGTGAAAGCTGTGTTCATGTGTGTATGTGCGTGTGTGTCTAGGTTTGTGTGTGCATGTTTGTGTCCATGAATCTTCATGTTTGTGCATGTGTGTGTGTGATCTTAAGGTTTAGGGGTTGGGTTAGGGGATAAAATATACATTATACAACTCATTACACCTATGGAGTGTCCCTACAGAGATAATAAAACACACATGTGTGTGGGTGCTTGTTTGTTTGTGTGTCCATGAATGTGCATGTGTGTGTGCATATAAGTTTGTCTGTACGTGTGTCTGTGTGTGTCTGTGTGTGCAAGTATGTTTGTCTGTGTGTGCATGTCTGTGTGGTGGGCATTTTGTGTGTGTTTGTGTGTGTGCATCTGTGTGTGTGTGTGTGTGTGTGTGTCCGTGCGTATTTGTGTGTCCGTGCGTGTTTGTGCATCTGTGTGTGTGTGTGTTTTTGTGTGTGTGTGTGTTTTTGTGTGTGTGTGTGTGTGTGTTTGTGTGTGTTTCTGTACATGTGTCTGTGTGTGTGTGTGTGTGTGTGTGTGTCTGTTGACCCAATGCTTCATATACACAGTGGTATGACAGTGATGAGGACGGCTTGTTGAGCGCTGATGACCTGTCTGCTCTGATGGGCGTGCTGGTGGGCGTGCCTCAGTATGACATCACAGAGATGTACAGCGCACTGACCAGCAGGGGGCGACCAACAGAGGGTAACAGTCCTTCAGTTTATGATCACAATATATCTGTGTTTGAGAAGAGATGTTCAGCATTGGATTCTTACTGTAAATGTATCTCCCAAAGCTTCTCTTCAGAACATATTGATGACGCATCCGGTTTATCGTAAACTACTGACAGACTGTCTGCGCTTCAACGGACTCACCACAGCCGACGGAAACCACAACGGTATTGTGAACGGAATGAACAAGACTAACTACGCCCATAAGACTAACAATCATTTCCTGAAGTGATGTCATGAAGTCTTTTGTGAATGTTTGAACACGTGTGAGTTGTTAGTATTGGTTCGGTCGTGTATTTTCACATGACGAGAACGCGCATTCATGCAGGAGATACGAGTCTGTGTCATTTCTTATTTGACTGACATTCCTGTTGAAAATATTGTAAACGTATCACTACTGTAATTGTTATGAGCCTTGAAGCATAAATCTGTATTTTTTTAAATGGCGTTTGAAGGATTTGTATGTTTATTTAATAGTTTTATTGTTCACTAGAAAACCAAGAGACTTTGTTCCGCCGTAGAAATCAAGCCACATATAGCATTTTATACTTTAATATATTAAAATTTCTAAATAATAATCTGTTGTCTCCTTTGGTCCTTTCATTTTTTTCATAATTTATTCAAATTCTACGAATGTGTATTGTAAGTATTGGCTAATAAATTATAACTAAATTAACTAAATCAACCATATTTTTAGAAGTAATACTTTATTCCCTTTTTTGCAGGTGAGTTATTTCAACCTTTAAATAATTGAAACTCTCGACTGCTTTGGTCTACGTCTTGTTTTAAAGAAGACATTTAATAGTTTATTTAAGAACTGTCAGTGGACCGATGATGTAAAATAGTTATAATAGTTTAAGTCTATTGAAAAACTTGTTTTATTTCCCAAAAATGTTTTTATAAAGTTGTCAGATTATCAAGACACGTTTACAAAAAAGTTATTTTAAATTCCAACCTGAAATAATGCAAATAATGTCTCTTTGATTTTTTAACCTCTATACCACCAACGGCCGCCATTGGTTTTCTACCTACTCCAGTTATAACTGCTTTCATAATGCATTTGTAAAAGACTTATTAATAATTAATGCACACTTTTATAAAAGCTTTATTCTTTGATGTAACATTGAAAAGATAAACGTGCTTCACATATGTATTGACTATGAACTCTTTAAAATGAAAGAGCATTATACGTGTCACATTAATTGCATGTTTCTTCACATTTATTGCTTCATGGGGACATTTCTGATGTTTTTATGTGACCTCACGTGATGTCACGTGCTCTCCGCACATCTGTGAGAAAATCTGGATCCATCACGTTCCCTCGACGTGTTTGTGTCACGCGGGGTTTCTTTCACTCTTTTCAAGATCTTCTGTCCGTCAGCGTTCTGTATATATGATATAGATATGAAACAACAGTTGGATAAACTCCTTCCGCCAACCGTTTGTTCTCACAGAAACGATTCAGTCTGTAATGTTCTGCTGAAGGCATGACCGGATATGCACACACCTCTCACTCGCGCGCTGTGTTTTGGCGTTTGGAGAACAGAGAGCTCGTGTTCATCGTCTCAATCTCTCGTCCAACCTGAAGAGCACTCAGATCTTTAGAAATACAGCATGTGTAAAAACGGAATTTATTATAATAGACTGTTTCATCGGACGCGACCCCCACTTAACTTCCGGTTTGTGTTTGGCTAGAGTATTAATATAACTGTTTATATTTTATTTAATTTATGTTAATATCCATTTGTATTATTATTAGGGATGCGCCGATGTAGCATGACAAATAGCAAACACGCCAGAAAGTACCACTGAACAGCTTAAACACTTCAAATTGTGGTATAAATAGCGCTAATATTTATTCAGCTGCTGTTTAATTATGCAATCTGCTTGTTCTGCGTGTGAATGTGTGTTGTGTTTTTGTGTAACTAACTGTACTGGACTGTTTACAGTCTGCTGGACGCGAGCGCATAAAGTGAATCAGCGCGGATCTAACGGAGTTTACCTCAGGCGCATTCTACCGTTCGAACGAAGCTGCTGTCAAACTTTGCGGCAAGCCGACAAAATAAAAGTTCGTAGTCAATATAAAAGTCTAGTTAACCACATTTCAAAACTAGTTTTTAAATGTTAGAAGACTTAAAACAGCAAAGAAAAAACATAAGATGTAAGATACGGGTTCAAATTAACATCGTTGTACACCACAAAAAAAAAAACGCAGAATCCAGAAAAATAAAAATGTAACTTGGCTAAAAATTAAGTAACTGCATGGAGGAAATAAGTTGGATGTCTGAATATCCAATTTTTTTCACCGAGCTAAAATAATTTCTGTAAAAAGCAAGAGCACAGAAATTATCCATTTTGGTAAAATTTGCGTTAAGGTTTTTAATAAAAGAAATGTTGGATAGCAAAATTCTACTTTGAAGATTGTCATGTTATCTTACTGTATTTTTATCTTAACTTACATTTAAACACATTTACACTTATGGCTCTGTTAAAATGTTAAATGGATCCAATTCATGTTTAGTAAAATTAATTGAATGCAGAAAAAATTGCTAATATTGTGTTGTACTGTATGCAATTGACAAAGATCGGTATCGGATAGGACGATAGTTCTTTTTTTTTAAATTGGATATGGCCCATAAAAACCCTATCGGTGCATCCCTAATTATTAATTCACGTTATAATCCTTGTGTTACATAAATTATTCGTAACATTTTGTTAAATGTTGATTTTATTAAATAAACAATTTGTTGAATGGGTGCTGTAGTTAAGTCGCATTTGAAGAAACCATATGGTACACTGTCATCTAGCGGTCGAGCTTGGTATCACAGTCTAAATTTAAAATATTGGCGAGACAAGTATAGCCAAGTGACCTTTCTTTTTGGTTTCTTTGAATTGTTTTCAGAAACAATCTAAAGGCACTCTATTGTTTGTAAATGTGTACCGGAAGTTGAGTTGGGGTCATAAAAGTTCACTTCCGTTTCCTTTCTATTCTGTGTGTTAATCGGTCAGTTTGAAAATAAATGCGCTGTGACATGTAAAGAAGTTTCCCGTTTCTCAGTCTTTACGGCTAAGTTGTATTGGAAGCCGATAGAATTAAGTCTCTCTGGCTGAAGAGGTGCCGCAAACGTTCTTCAGTGTTCACCTTATTGACCCCTCACTGACCTCTGTCCTGTCCTTGACCTCTGGATTCTCCCACAGCCCTGAATGCTGACCTCTGGGTTTGTTTGTCTGGATGCGGTGCTGAATGAACCTACTCTCCTCTTCTTCCAACTTGATAAACCTGAAATCACAAATCCCATGAGTGACAGAGCTCACGTGAGAGGACACGAACCGTTTATGACGACAGGTTAATGAGATTTCCGTCTCACATCTTAGCGGACATGTAATATTTTTCTCGTTCAGACAATGATTTTTTATCCCACTTGTGTATGGCCATTTTCACAGCAGCCTGAATGAAGAACCGTGAGGGAGTCGATCTCATGACTGCGGAGGAGAGAGACAACAAACACACTGTTGACACCGCTGTATCACAACATATCATACACAAATGCCACTTTTACTATTATTACGATTGTTCGCATTTGGTGTGAACCCAGCATTATTCACATTTTGCGTCTCAATTCGCATGGAAAAAAGTTGAAATATTTCCATCTCAATGGGGCCTCGACGCGCTTAGAAAAATGCTCCATATATGCGCGCACCTGCCACGCGTCTAAAACGTCTTTAAAACAAACTTGCACGTGCAAAAGAGGCCAAATGTGAATCGCCCCTTAAAGATAGCAAATTGAAATTTGATTGTACATATAAACTTAAGACAGTGAAATACAGATTTCTGAATGCTGTTTTATGAAATTAAAGTGATACTTTACAGAGAAAGATATTTGGAAGAAAGCTTAAACCAGACAGATTTTGCCCCCTATTGACTCCCATAGTGGGAAAAAATATCTCATAATTTTCAAAAGAAGATATTTTAAATAATGTATGGCATCAAACAGTTCTGGGGCACTTTTGAGGAGTATTGTTTTTTACCTACTATGGGAGTCAAAATCTGTCTGGTTATAAGCATTCTTCCAAATATCTTTCAACGTGTTCATCAAAACAAAGACATTTATACAGATTTCAAACAAATCGAAGGAGAGATGACAGATGATGACAGATTTTTCACGTTTGTGTGAAGTGTCCCTTTAAATCAAATGTCTTTGGAGAGAAGAAGTCTGGGTTGTGTTTGTGTGCTCACATGAAGAAACAAGTGAGAGCTTGGACATGAGGACTGTTGGAGTAAAACTCTTTGGCTGTTTCACAGAACCTCTGCCACAAGCTGAAGTTCTCATGGAGTGATCCTGCTGATGTCATCATGTGTGTGCGCCAGGACTGATCTCTGTCGTGGGATTCCGATGGTTGCTGAGCAGCTGGATTTCAGGTCACAACAGTCAGATGAGATAGAAACACACCTGAGGGAGAGAAGGGGTACGGAGGGATGGCTCCATGCATTGGACAGCTGTGATTGGCTCCTAAAGGAGTGTAGTCCATGTGTAGTTGAGATGATGTGGGGTTTTGGTTGAGGTACACAAATGAATTGAGGGGTGTTGGCGCGGGTCACATCAAGCCTCCCAGCGGGGCGCTGTGGGGTCGGGTGAGCCGGGGGATTTGGAAGCCATGGATGGGGATCTCTGATGGATGGAGGCGTTGGGATGGAGTGTCCGTGCTTCGCCTCCTGATGTCCTGAGTAAAAGTGGGACGTGTTGACAGGTATGATGTCATGTGTCTGATCAGAAGGCTGAAAGAACTCCGGGAAACACGCAACAATGAAATCACTGAGCGTCTCTTCACATGTTTCTGATAGAGCTTCAGATTGATGGAGAGGAACGTTAGTGAAAACCTCCAGAGTGTTCGCTAGAGACACAGTCAGATGATCTGAGGTCAGGTGCGTCCACGGGACGGCCTCTTCAACCTCAGTACTGTCAGGAGATCTGAGAGAGATGTAAAAGACACCTCTGACGCCACTGACTGCTCCAGTAAAGATGATGGAGCTAAACCTTCTTCAGACATCTTCAGTGACTGAAAGTTTGCCATCTAAAGACAGAAAGTTTAAACATTAAGAAAAACACGATCGCAAAAACGATGGGTTTCAACTCATGGTTGGATAAAACATGGACAAACGTCTACACAGTTTTAGATTATATTTTAGAACATGTTTGACCCAACTCTGTTGCACAAACGATTCTCTATAGTGACAAAAGGAAATCGTTTTATTCTCTTAAAAACCTTTGATGTGCAAAGAAACAATTAAATAAAATGTAATTGGATAGCCAAACATTTTTTTTACTAATAGAATACTTTATTATGGCCCAGCACATACATTTATTGCAGTTCAAAGTGAATTACAGTATAGACCGTTTAATTGGGCCGCAAGCGCGCCCGAGCCCCAGTTAACTTCCGGTTTGTTTTTTGCTAGTGTAATAATATAACCATTTAGATTTTAATGAATTTATGTTAATATTCATTTGTATTTTAAGTTATAATCCTTGTATTAAATAAAATATTCCAAGGATTTTTTATTGTTATTATAAATAATCTTCACGCGCTCTATTGATTGGGAATGTGAACCGGAAGTTGAGTTGAGGGGGTCACACAAAAGTGCGCGTGCGCAGTAACGTTTGTTTATGTTGTTAAGATGAATTAAGCCGTCTATAGTTTTAATTAATTTAACAGCATTTCAGTGGTGAATAATTGAATGAACTAAAGTATTATGAAGAACAAGAAGTAAAATAAAGACATTATAAAGTACAACTCGACTGCAGCATCAGCATCATGTCTGATCTTCAAGCCATTTATACCAAATCAACCGCGTGACATTGTAGTTAATGATTAACAATAATGATTATACACAAAATAAAAATGAGTATGATGAATATGACAAATAGCTTCTCTTTAAAACAGTTCTTCTCATTGTAAACGGGTTTGGTTTAGGATTCGACTCAAATGATTTGATATGACACTGTTTGTTTTATATATAAAGCATTGTGCAATCTAGTCAATAATGCAGAAAGGATGTAAAATAATAAAACACGAAGGTTAAAAAAACCTTTTCAAACGCGGACAGACACGTTGCTGAGATCCAACAAATAAATGCGAATTTCAAACGGAACCAGTTCAAAAACAAACAAAAAAAGTCCTCGTGACAATACAAAAAATACTGATATTCAAAAATTATTGATGGTAGACATTATGTATAATTTATTTTATTACGCAAAATTGTGCTTTTATATCCATCATGTTTTTCTTTAACATAGGATAGGTGGCAGTCGTTCTTAACACTTCAGTCGAAAGGTTAAAACAACTCAATTTCCCAGAATCCTCTGCGTCGTAGCCACACATCCGGTCAGCAGTGTGTTCGGCTGTACACGTGTGATTGTAAGTTGCTGTAGTATTTATAAGTTTGTTGTTGGTTTGGATTAATATTTTACGCTATTATTTACATTGTAATCTCGTGTGTGACAGTGAGAGCGACGCGATGTTTCTGCAGTTTTATCTGAATGAGAGCGGCGACAGAGTTTACACTCTGAAGGTGAGTCCGGATACGACTGCTCATTTATCTACTGTAAACAAAGTTCTGTACGGTTATCACATACATTCATACCGTGCCGCTACAATGGCTCCGTGATAATATCGTGCGATACTAGAGTACTGACTTGTGACTATATTCACGTTTAATGGTAGTTATGACACGCCAGAGATGATCACGGTTCAGGTTCCGGTCAATAAGTACCGTGATATTCAACCATTTTGAATCGTGTTTCTCTTCTGTCCGTGCAGAAAGTGGACCCGTCGGGGCAGCCCACGAGTTCGGCCCACCCGGCCCGCTTCTCTCCCGACGACAAGTTCTCCAGACATCGCGTGACCATTAAGAAACGCTTCGGGCTGCTGTTGACACAACAACCACGACCTGTGCTCTAAACACGACTATGGACCTTTATTATCCAGTAGCATTGTGTGTCTTTCATGCTTTTTTTTTTAAGTGTGCCATCTTTTGGAGAAAGTCCAATGTGTTTTTTTTCAGCCTACCAAGAACCTTCATGTAAAATAAAATGTCTTGTTTCTGGGCTTTTAACGCCACCGTTGTCTTTGAATGATTAAAGATAATAAAAAACAAATCAAACGCGTGTGTTTTTTGAAGGTTTTCCTGAACATCCTGAACTACAAGAACGGAACTAGGTTTCCCACAATGCACGTCGATGTGACGTGACGGAACGCGCCTTATCGGGTGCGCGTATACCTCCGCAGACAGTTCTACGTTTTGATTTAGTTCGATCCCGGAGCAGATAAACGGGCCGAACGGTCAAACCGGCACCCAGAGGTCCAGCAACCGCAGTCCGGAGGTGAATACACTTCTGAACTCATACAAATCTGACGACGGCGGCGATCGCGTTTAAACGAGGAGGCTGGTTTATACTGGTTTACTTGCGCGCGCTCTTTTATTCACAGACAAACATCTCCGCATGTGCGCTGTGGAGACCCGATTTATAGTTTATTCGCCAACGTGGTTGTGCCCAGTGTGCGCCTGTGTGGTTGTAATTGGCTTCATGGAGACACTCAGGTGTGTGTTTGTGTGTTTGACAGAAAAGGTGCGTTGGACTTGCGTATGCGCAGCTCAATCGGCGTGTGACATCGAAAAATCGCGAGAGTACCGCCCAAACGCATAGTTCTCGCGATGCTTTAAAGTAAAAGTGCGATCGGGTTGCGCAGCTCCGCGTGAGCTCGAGCACGCTTCAAAGTGTCGCAGGATGATCTAGTGCGGGATTCTGGCCTTACAAAATACACTACAATGACGATATAATGCAGCTTTGTACGGGCTAGGTTATGATACTGAATAATGGCCATATTCACGCGCTGTGGTACTTTTATAACACTGTGGTATTAGAAGCTCGCGAGCCGGTTAGCCAATCGTCGTTTAAGGGATTGCGATCTCAAAATCGTTTGATCGGTCTAACGAGACAACATTTCTGCTCACTTTAGTCACCGATCTAGTCTGAAGGGTTTTTATCATCAGTATCTAGAGATCAAGTACGTCTTTATACACTTTATCTGCCTGTATGATTTTAAAAGGCGAAGTGATTGACAGCTGTCAGAGAGTTGAAAGATCGCCAGTCTGTCAGTCAGTCAGTTAGCAGATGTTATCTGTTTATTTTGCTCCACTATGTTCATAGATTTAATAATGCAGACAGTTGGTTTGCTGCAGAGCCATTAAGAGAGAGAGTCGCGTCATCTCCGTGGACTCCAATGGAACAGTTTATTCACAGCAATGAAGGCTCTCGATAGTTCCCGGAAGTTACTAGTAACGCATGGAGCTGCGACTAAACAGAGCAACTGAGGTAAACTTACAACCCATTTAAAGACGAAAGACATTTAATGAATAAGGAAATAAAGCATTAAAGAGAAAACATAAGTTCCTGGAACTATCTGAAGGCTCCATGAATCACGTGACGCTCCAGCCTTTTGGACTTCCGTTGGCAGAACTCTCTCTCTCAATGGCTCTGGTTTGCTGTCTAAACCATCTTGACCAGTGGGTCCTTCAGCCGGTCACTGATCTAAACTGGTTTGTAACCAGCTAGAACCATGTAAACAAGTCACCATTAGAAGCCTGATATTTTCTTATATTTGTTCTCTATGTGACTTTTTCTGTGGTTTGTCATTCCTCTTTTCCAATTTAGATTGTTGCATATGCTATCGACCAGAGTCTGTGTCCGTCAGGGTTGTTTTGTTTTGGATAAGAGTAGACGGAACGTCTATTTCTCATGAGTCAGATGGTTGGGAATGTCCTGTTCTACCAAAGCCTTTGCTGACTAGACAGAAACCAGGTTCACGAGACACAAGATGGTATAAGTAATCGGAAACATTTGCTGTATGATTTGTCAAACTTCTGAACTCCCAAGAATTCCAGGCTACCTCTACACAAGTTCCTCAGCATCAACCTGCACTAAATTTCATTGAATCTTGACGATTTATGTCAACCTCGAACCAGACGTCTGCCGTCTGTTAACCACCGATTCATTCGCACCCTTTTCAGCTTCACTCTGCCATCTCCATGGCGAGGTGCCAGCCCTCATCCTCGCCGCCACGCATCCTCAGCTGATCATTGACAGGCCGTCGCCTCGAGATCCTTGAACCTTCATACTGGCGGAACTTCAGCAGCAGCCTGCGGCACGGGAGGCAACGGCATCGTCCGTGCGCTTCACCGTAACGCCCATCAAAGCCGAGGATCTCCCAGACACGTCGCCGGACGTCAGCTTGCGGTCCAGCGGCAGGGTTCGATTCGGCTCCAGGGAGAGCGTGTATCGGAGCGAGGCGTACAGTGAAGCGTCCGGAGGGCACACCACGTCTGCAGGTGCTGACACGTCGGAACGCAGCAGCGCGGAGCACGGTGAGTTTTCACAGTGCTGCTTTAATCTTTTTTTTTTATCTCAGCTGACACACACACACATAGTGCAACATCATCATGTGTAACAGGAAGTTCCTCTCAAGTGTAGTCGCAGAAATCTGACAACCACACACACAATTATTTGGAACGTAATAATTTCCTGTATGTGGATTTATGTTGTGTGTGTGTGTATGGGGGGTGGGGGCAGTGTTAATGGGTGTGGTGGTTTTAGGTTTCTGTGTCACAGGAAGATGGCCCTGTGTGTTTGGTTAAGGAAGTGAAATTGTGTGTGTGTTCAGCGTGTTACTGATGGTCATGTGACACTAGAAATAAAAGCAATTGAACAAGAACTATAAAAACGTCACAAGTTGTTCCACTGTAATGCTGTCTGTCACATTCAGTGTTTTTTTGCCTAATGAATCACTCTCAAAATACGAGCGTAGGGAGACAAAGACTCTTAACTATATGTAAAAGGGATGTAAAAGTGTCCAACACGATATCAATAATCACAGGTCTTAAAGTTACTGTTCCCTGTGATTCCACATTTCAAGCTTTAGTTAGTGGGTAATGTTGCTGTTAGAGCACAAATAATATCTGTAAAATGATATTAGCTCAAAAGCTCAAAGTTCAGTGCCAAGCGAGATATTGTCTATAACAGAATTTGCTTTTCAAGGACTACAGAGAACGGCTGGATCGGACAACAGCCCTCTACTTTCTGGGTACATGATGTCACTATTCCGAGTGCTTTAAATAACCTCTGCCCAAGGAATACGCCAAAAAAGGGGCGAGGTCTAATAACAGCTTCATGACTTTAACATCAACTGTGAAAACTGTTCTGTATAATACATTGATGTGTGTGTGTGCGCTTACCTCTTAAACACTTCAATGAAATGTCCTCTGAAGTCCTGCTTCCAAATGTTTCCCGGTCGATCTGCTTGTTTAATTATCCAAATTTTTGATGGATCCGCATGTGTTTAACTGATGAAGTAAAGTTGACGCCATTGTTACTGTTTATTGCTAAAAGTTTATGGGGCACCAACCAATCACGAGGCAGCGTTTTTTGAAACTAGAAACATGAACATCCATTGTTGAAAACAGCCAAAGAACGGCTGCTGTAATGTCACAGTTATTGTCAATTATGATGTTTCAACACTTCACATGTCAAAACTCTTTGTGTGTGTGTGTCAGGTGACGTGAAGCTGTCCAGCGTTTACATCAATAACTCTCATGCTGTGGATGATGATGATGATTTCTACGACAGGAATCTCGCTCTCTTTGAGGTTTGCACTTACACCTCTTGAATGTTTCTCCACTCAATCTCCCGACAGAGAAACATCAAATGTGATGTGGCTCAAACTATCATCTAAATGTTCCCCATGCACACCATAATCTCACTTTATCTTGTCATGTTTTTAAGCTGAATGTAGTGTCAGTTTTCAACCGTATCTCTCTCTCTGTGTAGGAAGAGATGGACACTCGTCCCAAAGTGTCATCTCTGCTCAGTCGTCTGGCCAACTACACAAACCTCACGCAGGGCGCCAGAGAGCACGAGGAGGCGGAGAACATTGGCGAGAAACGCAAGGCCAGGAAGGTAACACACACACACACACTATGTCACAATAACACACTGTGACACACATCCAGAAGATCTGTGAGACATCAGGTGTGGTCTTTCCTGTAGCTCAGTGGTAAGAGCAGACGCAAGGTTAACAACGCAAGGTTGTGGGTTCGGTCCCAGGGGATTGCAAATACCTATGTAAAATGTATAGGATAAAGCAATGTAAGTCGCTTTGGATAAAAGTGTCTGCCAAATGCCTAAATGTAAATGTCTTCATTCAACGATACAAAACAGCAATCCCAGAATGCATTGCCACAATGTTGATGTGTTGATTATAAACAAGCTTACGAGGATAAATGTGATTATCGATGTGTGTATCAAAGGGGGCTTGTGTTTGCTGTCAGTCTCCTCAGATGGGCACCTTTATGGGCGTCTATCTGCCCTGCCTGCAGAACATCTTTGGAGTGATTCTCTTCCTCAGGCTGACGTGGGTCGTGGGGACAGCCGGAGTCCTGCAGGCGCTGTGCATCGTCTTCATATGCTGCTGTTGTGTGAGACTTTTTTTGTTGCACGTAGAACCGGCTAGAGTATTGATCTCGTTCAAGATGAAGTTGAGTTTTCTGTATGTATAAACAAATCAAAGGTCACGGTTTGTTAAATACTCGGCACGTGTTTGTGTGTGAACAGACGATGTTGACAGCCATCTCAATGAGTGCCATAGCTACTAACGGAGTCGTGCCAGGTAATGCTTCGCTCTCTACTTTCTCTTTTCTGCTCACTTGACAAGTGTTGTCACAACCTGAAGAACTGTCACTTTGTGTTTAGTTTGTTAGATGTGATATTTGAAGACCGCAGTTCTGTCCCAAACCCACTTCTGGGCCTGCTGCGGTCATGTTAAGAGTAGTTCACTTTCGAAAGAAATGTTCATGATCATTAACTCACCCCATCGTGGCCAAGATGTTTATGTTTTTGTTTCTTTAGTGGAATAGAAATGAAGGTTTTTGATGAAAACATGAGAGGATTTTTCTCCATATAGTGACTTCAATGGACTCCAAACTTTTGAAGGTCAAAATGACAGTTTCAGTGCAGCTTCAAAGGGGTTTAAACCATGGTCTGTTTGAATAATGGATTCTGATTGGCTGGAAGGTTAAAAGCCTTTAATGCGCGGGTAAAATTTTAAATGAACTGAGAAAATAACCGTTGTTTTCACCTGTTTGATCTAAAATGACACTGTAATCATTTAAAAGATTTAACTTGGTATAAGCAGGACAATCCACAGCTAGCCATGCATTAAAGGATTTAAATGTCTGTAGGTTCTTCGCCTCCACGTCTTGCATTAAAACCCTTTAACGCACAGTTAGCTGACGATTATCCCTCATTTAAATGACTATGAATAAAGGTCTTATCTAGTGAAATGATCAGTCTTTTTCTAAATAAAATAAAACTGTATATGCATATAATTGAGTTGAAAACTTGCAAGTTCAATTTGTAAACACTGACTCTGTACTCCCGCCTACGTCAAGCGTGAAACTTTTATTGATATTTTCAGTAAAATTTTAGATCAAGCCGTTGATGATTACAGTGATTTTGTCCGTTAAATTTCAAATGTAATGAAACTTACTGGAGCTACCTGTGCATTAAAGGGTTTTAACCTTCCAGCCAATCAGAATCCAGTATTCAAACAGACCATGGTTTCAGAATGTTCTTTTCCACTAAAGAAACAAACACATAAACATCTTGGATGACATGAGGGTGAGTAAATGAGCATGAACATTTCTTTTGAAAGTGAACTACTCCTTTAACATCGTGAGTGACTAACACTTTCTCTCTCTCTGTCTCCTGTCCTCCAGCGGGGGGGTCGTATTTTATGATCTCCCGTTCTCTGGGTCCAGAGTTTGGGGGGGCTGTGGGCTCATGTTTCTATTTGGGTACGACCTTCGCTGGGTCCATGTACATCCTCGGTGCCATCGAGATTTTACTGGTGCGAGTCACTTCATCTTCATCACCGTCATCTCCATCAGATTTCCTCTCTGTTTAAGCTCACGTCAGAATGTATTCACAGATTCTGTATGCACACATTTGCTTTATGCAACACTAGAACACATCAAACGTTTATGCAAATTTCATTTAAAGAGAGACAAATAGCTTAAGCGCACTTAACGTTTGTTCGTTTCGCTCTTTATAGTTGTACATCGCTCCTGGTGCCGCCATCTTTGATTCTAACGGTCAAGATGGCGGGGCAGCCATGTTGAATAACATGCGCATCTACGGCTCCATCTTCTTGGTGTTGATGTCGCTGCTGGTGTTCGTGGGAGTCAAATACGTCAACAAGCTGGCGTCAGTTTTTCTGGCGTGCGTTATTATTTCCATTCTGTCCATCTACACCGGAGCGCTGGTGTCCGCCTTCAAGCCGCCGGATTTCCCGTGAGTCTTTTATTTCACTTTGTGGTGGCCATTCTAGCGGTTTCTATGCTGTGTGGACACATTTCCTGTGAAAACGGGAAGTTAGGTCATGACAGAGCTCATTCTTTTTCTGTGTCCATTAGATGATACACGTGTTGTTGATTTACAACGTGATTTAAAGTCGGCATGAAATTAAAAAGGATTGTTCTAATTGTTTTACGCAGTGGTGAAGTATTTATGATAAATAATTTATCCGTGCACATCATAATTTTTACAAATTAATTGGCACTTGTAATCTTTAAACAAACATGTTAAGCTCCTCTTCTTCTGGAAAGACCTCTCTTCACTTCTGGTCAGGAGGAACAGCGCAAGTCTTTCACCTTTGAACGATCCAATCAGCTGTCGTTTGTTAAAATTAAGTCCCGCCCTCCATTTTTCCTCATTTCAGAAGTGGTTTCACTGGGGTATAGATTTGTGTTTCAGCTTTACTGTATTTCCGTCTCTTCGAGGGTGTGACATATGCTTCATTTGCAGTGTTTGTATGTTGGGGGAACGAAGCATCTCTCAGCTCAAACTGAACAACAGCCCGTGTGCTAAAACGCAGCGAGATCCGACGGTGCCTGTCAACATGTCCACCAGCGACACGTTCAATGTCAGCGAGGCTCCGCCTCTTTCCCCGTCAGCAGAGAAGACGACAGCGCTGTGGTCGCAGTTCTGTATGGGTGGGGAGTTCAACGCCACGTGCGATGAGTATTTCCTCCATAATAACTTCACACAGATACAGGGAATCCCTGGACTGGCTAGCGGCAGGATGGCAGGTAAACACATTTACAAATTCGTGTTCCTGCTCAGTCAGCTGCGTTCAGACGTCATGTGACTAGTGTTTGCTCTGTCCATGTGTTCAGAGAACATCTGGAGTTCATACTCCAGTAAAGGTGACGTCACAGAGCGAGTCTCTCATCCCAGCACCCACGGTCTTGCGGAGTCCAGTAGGCACCCGTACGTGTTTGCTGACATCACCACCTCCTTCACGCTGTTGGTGGGAATATTCTTTCCTTCTGTGACAGGTAATCCTCACTCTCTGTGTGCATACGTGTGTGTTTGTGTACCTGTGCGTGGTCGCGCGTGTGTCTCTGTTAATGTGTGCTTCTGTTAATGTGTTTGTGTGTGTGCGCGTGTTTGTGTTTGTTTGCGTGTGTCTGTTGCATGTTTGTGCATGCTTCGTTTTTATAATGATAATAAATACTACATCCCACAATGCAATGCACTTGAGACGGATGACCCAGGAGCAAAGTGATAGTGGTTATTTGATCAGATTGTGTTTTGTTTCCGTGCGTCAGGAATCATGGCCGGCTCCAACAGGTCTGGAGATCTGAAGGACGCTCAGCGGTCTATTCCCATCGGGACCATTCTGGCCATCCTCACCACGTCTGTGGTCTGTATCCTTACACACTGCGTCTCCAAAGCATCCATGAGCTTCTCTGTCTGTGCGATGCGTTTCCTGAATGTGAGCTTCATCAGACCTCAGCTGTGTGGTCTTGTTCGGAGCCTGCGTGGAGGGAGTTGTGCTCCGGGACAAGTGAGTCTCATCCGTCCGTTAGCTCTGTTCTTTCTAGGTGAGGTCTGACGGTTTCTCTCTCTGTGAATGTGTCTGTTAGGTTTGGTGACTCTGTGAAAGGAAATCTTGTGGTGGGCACGTTGTCATGGCCGTCGTCGTGGGTCATTGTCATCGGTTCTTTCTTCTCCACGTGCGGCGCGGGGCTGCAGTCGCTGACAGGAGCGCCTCGGCTGCTGCAGGCCATCGCTAAAGACAACATCATTCCTTTCCTGCGGGTGAGAGCGGCAAACATCTTCCAGTTAGTGTTCAGGATCCATCAGGAGCCGCGCTCAGACGGATGTTTCTCTTCTTCAGAACATTGAAGTCTTTTATTGGAATTAAAACAGAAAAAGAAAATGATTAATGGTGTATGTGTCCTGTGTCTGTTTTAAATGAGGTGTTGTGTGTTTGTTGTGATGTGTTCATCGCTGCAGGTGTTTGGTCACGGGAAGGCGAATGGAGAACCCACATGGGCTCTGTTACTCACAGCTGTTCTGGCTGAACTGGGAATCCTCATCGCTTCACTGGATCTGGTTGCTCCAATACTCTCTATGTAAGTGTGTGTGTGTGTGTGTTGTCTATAGTGTATATTGTCTGGGAGAGAATGTGAACAATCAGTGTGTGTTGAATTCAACTTCTGTTATCTGATTGATTTAAAAGACTTCCTGTGTTTGATATTTTCATCTCTTAAAGGGACAGTTCACCATAAAATGAAAGTTGGCTCATGCGTCACTCATCCTCAAGTTGTTCCAAATCTGTATAAATGTCATTGTTCTGTTGAACACAAAGAAAGATATTTGAGAGAGTGTTTGCCATTTTCAGTTCTGGGACATCATTCACTACCGGTGTAGAAAAAATAATTGTATTCATTTATTGTTCTGTTAAACACAAAATTAGATATTTGAGGGATTTTGGAAAAGAAAACAATTTTAATTTGAGCTACTATGCTAGTCAGTGATGTCCCAGAAATGTCAGATGCAAACTTTCTTCCAAATATCTTTCTTTGTGTTCAGCATAGCAAAGCAATTCATACGTGTTCGGATCAACTTGAGTGTGAGTAAATGATGACAGAATGTGTTTAGGTGAACTGTCCCTTTAAAACTCATCCTTGATCATCAAAATGACATTTCAAAAGTTTGTTCATGTGAACGTCATTTCTGAATGACTGAAAACCGTTGAATGTGACTGCACCAGAGCTTCATTGACATTCACAGATTCATGAATATGCAAATCGTTCACGGCCAGTTTGGACTACATAATCCAAGTTGATGTAATTGTAACAACATGCTCGTGACGTAGCAAACAAAAGGTTTTTAAGATTGTCTTTGTTGATCTGCCGTTTTAAAGAAATGACTGACTGATGACGACACGCTTAAACACCCCCTGCAGTGAATGTTTCATGTTGTTTATGTGTATGTGCTGTTTTAAGGACGTGTCTCTATAGAGAAGTAGGTTACGACACAGCTGACGTCACATTATTAACATGAATCAAGTACAAATGGAGTGATGAGCCCATTATAAAGTGTGTGTGTGTTACACTCATCATCAGTGTTTCTCTCTGGCTTTAGGTTTTTCTTGATGTGTTACCTGTTTGTGAATTTGGCTTGTGCTCTCCAGACGCTCCTCAGAACTCCAAACTGGAGACCGCGGTTTTTATATTACCACTGGTAAAACACACACACACAAACATGCACACACAGACACAAACACACACAAACATACACAGGCACACAGACAAACGTGCACAAACGCACTCACACAAACACGTACATACACAAATGCGCACACACACAAACGTGCACACAATGCACTCACACAAACGCGCACACAAACAAACGCACGGACAGATTCACACAGACATGCACTCGCACAAACACACAAAGGCACAAACATAGACAGGCACAGACACACAAGCAAAAACACGCAAATATGCACACGAACACACGTTCCATATTAAATGAAACCACATCTCTTCTGTTGTGTAATATTGAAATGACTGCAATTTCTCTAAAACCTCTGAGTATGTCTGATGATGTCATTTCCTTTCGGTCTCAGGTCTTTGTCATTTCTAGGAATGACCATCTGCCTGGCTCTCATGTTCATATCATCGTGGTACTACGCCATCGTTGCCATACTGATCGCCGGAATGATCTACAAGTACATCGAGTATCACGGGTATGTTGCCATGGGTCCCTGAACACTGATCTGCGCTCCGGGGTTATTCATACGAGTCATTAAACATCTTACTCGTTTAGTGCTCATCCTGCAACACACTGACCGATGAAACCTTTTATTCTACTCGTATTAGTGAATTCTTAGAGATGTTGGCCTAAAGTGCTTTGTATGTGTGTGTATTAGAGCAGAGAAGGAGTGGGGCGACGGCATCAGGGGTCTCTCTCTCAGTGCCGCTCGATTCGCTCTGCTGAGACTGGAGGAAGGACCACCACACACCAAAAACTGGAGGTACACAAACACATACACACACAGGCAGACAACACGTGGAGCTCCAGGAATCTCACGCGTTACGCTCTGCTCTCCTCACAGGCCTCAGCTGCTGGTCTTGCTGAAGTTGGATGAAGACGCTCACGTCAAATCTCCACGTTTACTGACGTTCGCCTCTCAGCTGAAAGCGGGAAAAGGTTTGACCATCGTGGGAACGGTCATAACAGGAAATTTCCTGCAGACGTACGGCGAGGCCCTCGCTGCAGAGCAGGTCTGTTCTACCGAACAAACTGTCAACACGACGTATACATACAGTAGAAATATATCCAGGGTGACGGATGTTTCAGATCAGAGAAGAAAAACCACAGCCGCAGTGTGGAAGATAATAGAGATTTGAAAGAATGTCAGTCACCGAGCAGATCCATAGTAGGGAAAATACTATGGGTGAGTGAAGATATCTGCAAAACTCAAGCGTCTTCCTGAAGACTCGTCAAAATAAAAGTCCTGTTAAACTGAACAGTGTAGTGTATTGTACTATAGTATTTGCTATTGAAAATTGCAGTGCCCTTGTAGTAGATTGATAAACACTGTATACTACAGTTAGTCAATGTGAAAAAACTTACAGCCTTTACACTTATATTAATAACTGCTTTCCTTTGTTTAATAGCAGTCACGGAGAGTAGGCCTATAACCAAATACAGGCGGCCAAAGCAGACAAGAAGCAAACTTGACCAATCTAGATCCCAAACTATCATATTGAGAGATCAAATGAAATAAATTAAAATGTATCTTTGGACGAGTCGTCGG
Organism: Triplophysa bombifrons; assembly: GCA_029783895.1. Lineage (NCBI taxonomy): Eukaryota > Metazoa > Chordata > Actinopteri > Cypriniformes > Nemacheilidae > Triplophysa > Triplophysa bombifrons. The sequence goes on along the minus strand of CM056448.1, from coordinate 40,983,563 downwards.
ACATCAGTACAAGTACTTGAGTACAAAAATGAATCATCCAAAGATAAAAAAGGACAACCACGTGACGATGTTTAATGTCAAGCCCTGAAATAAATGGAGAGAAAACCCCCTTCTGGAGAAACCGGTCTCATCCGGTCTCATGGAAATATTTTGCTGCTTAGCAAAGTTCAAGTTTGGTGAACTCAAACCTGCGAATTTGCGTCACGTGAGTGTGTGAGACCAAAAGAAGATTGGATCATCCTGTTTTGTACAACACAACTTAAAAAGATTAGAAAAACCAGATAAACAGAAAAACGGCTTGTTTGCGGCGGCAATAGAAACAGGAGCGTTTGGTAAAGTTTAAGAAATGAAACGTGTCATATCCTGTTCCCGCCCATGCATGCCCATGCATATGAAAATTCATGCGTGACCACTGCTTTATGCTGTAGATCTGTCTCTCTGTGCGACTGTAGACTCTGAAGCATCTGATGGAGAAGGAGCGCGTGAAGGGTTTCGTGCAGTGTATCGTGGCACAGAAGCATCGCGAGGGAATCAGTCACATGATTCAGTCCAGTGGATTGGGCGGCATGCGTCAGAACACGGTGGTTATGGGCTGGCCTCTCGCCTGGAGACAGAGCGAAGATCCACAGAGCTGGAAAACCTTCATCAGTGAGTTTCCACATTCAACACATTGTGTATGATCACACCTCCCTTAGAATCCAGGTCTTGTTTTATAAACGATTGTTCTCTCTCTTCAGTTGTTTTGAAGTTGAGCGTGTTCACATGTTATAAGGAATCTTGGTTTGCGTTCTAGTTGCACACGAAACAATAAGGTACGATGAGTCATGAAGTTCATTTGTTTCTCCAGACACGGTGCGAGTCACCACCACGGCCCATCTGGCTCTGCTCGTGCCGAAAAACATCTCTCTGTTTCCAAGCAACAGTGAGGTGTGGACGGAGGGCTACATCGACGTGTGGTGGATCGTTCACGACGGCGGGATGCTCATGCTCCTGCCCTTCCTGCTCCGACAACACAAGGTGCGCGTTAAAGACCCGTCTCGCTCTCTCGCTGTCTGTCACGTGGCTATGCTAATGAGGTTGTTTGTGTCAGGTGTGGCGCAAGTGCGGGATGCGGATCTTCACCGTGGCACAAATGGAGGACAACTCCATTCAGATGAAGAAGGACCTGGCCACCTTCCTCTATCATCTGCGTATAGATGCCGAGGTGGAGGTGGTGGAGATGGTAAACATCTGATTCAATGCACGTACACGTACTGTTGAGCGTCTGATCTTATGACATTTGATCGTCTATCTCTCCAGCACAACAGCGATATCAGCGCCTACACGTACGAGAGGACACTGATGATGGAGCAGAGATCTCAAATGCTTCGCCAGATGCGTCTGTCCAAATCTGATCGTGAGAAAGAGGTGAGCGACGTGATGTTGACGTAACGGCGAATGCTATGAACTTCAGGACTCTTTTTATCTCCACTTTAAAGCGAGTTCGCTGGAGTTTTGATGACGTGAGTCCAAGCATTCATTCATACGTTGTAGCTTCTGGAACGTCCTGTTATAGAGAGAGAGCTTGTGATTTTGTGTATAGTGAGTTTTTGCGTCTGCATTGTATCTGAAACCACAGGTTTAGCATCTAGCGGTTAGTAGCATGTGTGTAAAGTGCAGCTGAGAACGCTTTTACATTCTGCTCAACTAGATTCTCCAAAGATGCAGGAGATTCACGTCCGATCTTGAGTTGAACAGCAGTTGTGCTGTGATTGGGCGGAGTTTTCGTGAAGGTTTTATGTTTGTGTGCGTAGGCACAGCTGGTTAAAGACAGGAACTCTATGCTGCGGCTGACAAGCATCGGCTCAGATGATGACGATGACACAGACGGCGCCGAGAAGAGTGTGGAGCACAAGCGCGTTCACATGACCTGGACGAAAGACAAAGCCCTTCAGATGCTGAGCAACACTCAAACCAACACGGCTTCCTGCTGCAGCACGCCAGAGGGCTTCAGAGACATGCTGAACATACGTCCGTGAGTTACACAACTTAATTGCGCTTTTTACTTCTGCGACAGAACTACGGCGTAGCCTAACGCGCACCTCTACAAGAATGTTAGGGCGTGTAAGTGCTGTGATCGGTCTGAAAAAAACTTGCCGCCGTCACTGCTAAATGTGTCTCAAACTACGCGTAAACAACCAACCACTTCTTCGTCTCTTGTCTTGGTTACACAAGCAACACGCCTGTGTACACTGACACCTGTTGGCCATGGCCTGTCAACGCGAACAATGGCGCTCAAGTATAAACAAAAAATAGCGCATTGGTTATAGATTAGGTCTGACACGCAACACTCCAAGAATGTAACGGCGAGTCAATGCAACACGGACCTTCCGGTCAAAATACCTGCAATAGCATCGCATTTCCGAATAAATTATCAAAATGAATGATGTGTTTTTTTCTGTATTTAACAACTCAAGCTAAAAATTGACTGTGTACTTGCCGCCGTCACTGTTAAATTGGTGTCGGTCAGTTGTGGATGGTATTTATCGTGTGATTTGTGCGTTCCAGAGACCATTCTAATGTACGCCGCATGCACACCGCTGTAAAACTCAATGAGGTTATAGTCAATAAATCCCATGATGCTCGGCTGGTCCTCCTCAACATGCCCGGACCCCCTAAGAACTCGGATGGAGATGAGAACTGTATCCTTTGACATTGACTTGATTTAAAGAGGTCCTGAATAGACTTCTCATTTTAAAGAGAGGTTTTCTATGAAATTATTATATTTCTTTACTCTGGGGTCTCACAGATATGGAGTTTCTGGAGGTCTTAACTGAGGGGCTGGAGCGCGTCCTGTTGGTCAGGGGTGGAGGAAGTGAGGTCATCACCATCTACTCCTGAGTGTGACTAAATCCGCTGCCTGTAATCTGCCTCTGATGAGCGAGTATTACAAAATGAAGAGTGGCCAACAACACTTTTATTTTGGTTTCGGTTAACATTTGTTTTTATTATCATTGACTGTCAAGAGACAGAGATTTTAGTATGACCAAGAACAGTGTTTGATTTTCCATATTTGGCAATATGTGTGTGTGTCTGTTCGTGCACGAGCACTTACATTCTCTTGCGTGGCTCTTTGGGGATAAACTTGACCATTGGATCATAGAGAGGGAGAGAGAGAATGAGAGCGTGAGAGAGCGAGAAAGAGAGCGTGAGAGCGCGAGAGAGAGAGAGTTCCACAGACTGACTCAGGGTTTAAGCTTTTAATGCGGCATGGAGTGTGTGTGTGTGTGTTTTCAGGAGAGTTGTGTTTATGGTTGAGCAGCGTGTTAGAGGATTAGTTCACCCGACATGTTTTATCATTTACTTGACCTCACACCACTCCAGAACAAAACTTTTTTTTCACGAGACACATAATTAAGAGTAAAGAAATGATATTGGAGTGACGTGAGGATTAGAAAAAGGTTTTGGGTTTAGCGTGAACTGTTTCTTTAAATAATGTTGGCGTGTGTTGTGTACGAGGTCCCTCTTGTTTCATATGTTCTGCACGGAGAATTTTGGATTGAGAATCGAGATGTTAGACAATGCGGTAGCAATAGCTGTTTGACATTCAGCCTGTTTCAAACAAATAATTGATCCATTCATCGCTCGGATGGTTTTAAATGTACAGACACGTTTTCATTGGTTTTCTCATGTGAAACACTGCTTTGCATATCCTCAATTCCTCAAATGATCGTAGTTTTGGAGCTTTGCCTTATTTGTGCGAGTTTGAGTTCTCAGATGTAGTGGAGGATATTTATATTATGCTTTTATTTTTTACTTTTTCAACGATGGCTTGTATGTCTATGTGCAGTGATTGCTGCTCATTTTGTAAAACAAATTGTTTTTTTTGTTGGAGATCCCAAGTGTCATCTGCTGTTTTATCACAAATAAAATGAAAACATAGAAATCTTGTTGAACAATCTGTCTGGAAAACATTTTAGCAGCACCGCCACAATGAGCCAAATAGCACTGGTTTATATATAATAATAATAACAGAAGATTATTTTCAAAGCAAATGACAGAAACATTGACTTAAAATGTGGTTTAAAAGATCACAAAGATTTATATAAATATTATATATATAATCTTTTTAATTGCACTTATACTTTTTTTGGTTATCCAATTGCTTCCATTGTTTCCCTCACTGTAGGTCGCTTTGGATAAAAGCGTCTGCTAAATGACCAAATGTAAATGTTAATATTTTAAGAATGTTTAATGATTTAGTACTTTGTGAATTCTACCTTGAATGTTCTGAGTCAACAATTGAAGAGTTTATTAACAAAAACCAAACAGATAACTCCACATTTCTCGTTGTATTGTGTAGCTATATCTATTTTTTTAGTTTCTTTCACTTAAGAATTGTTTCTTAACTTCAGTTTAATTGATATTACTATAAATAAGCACAATAAAACAATTGCAAAGGAACTCTTCAATTATTAATTAAGACAATAAGCCAAATCACTTTGTAACTTCATAATTCAATACATCACTTATTAATTTTCAATGTCTTACTTTTAATATTATAAGTAGTTTTAAAAAGCTGTTCCTCCTGTCGCATGAAAAAGCTTTTATGGGTCAGTCTCGACCTTCCCAATATGGCGGCGACGCGTCACCGATGACATTCGTGAGGGTGGGGCGCGCCGTTGCGTCACTGCCGCTCATCTACGCCACCCGGAAGTTCGGGTTCCAGGATTGTTGAGATGTTTGCTGTTATTCCGCAAGAATCGCTTTGATCGGACATTTACATTCAGAGAGAAGAGTCGTGTGGCTGACAGGGCGGTATGGAGGTAAGAAGACGCCGTCGGCAGTAGAACTGGTTCATGTGTGTAGACCCCCCCACACAAACACACAAACACACACACAAATCTCCCAATTTACAAATCTGCTTTCAGTCCCAACGCACTCCTGTCACTTTAAATGAGCACTCAACGTCACGGCGAATCAAAGGTCGGCCGTGTCATCTGGATTTAAGTTAAAAGACGACTGTTAAAATGCGATATATTGACAGATGATTTCATTTACATAAAGGGAATAAACACGTCATGTTTTTTAAACGACGTCAACACATGTTTACTATGTAATCGTCACTTGGACGACTATAAAACTCTCCTCAGAAGGCCCCGGGTCGTACCATTATGTCGTGTGGCGGGGATCCCGAAGTGTTTCTCGTTGATAAAGCATTCCTGTCTGCACTGGTTTGCGGTTTAATCGCGTTCGTGGCGTTGAGAACGTTTTCTTTCCCGTGTCTGACACAACCCACTCGTGAAATATGAGCTCGATGAGATGCTTGAACTCCCCTCGACGAGTCGTCCCGAAGTCCCGCATCCACAGATTCGAGCTCGCGACCGGACAGCGCGGAGCTGACAGAAGCGCGACTCACGTCTTCGACGCTCTTTCGGTGCTGCGCATTCTCCACGCGCTGTCTTTCCAGTCGACTTAGATCGGAGCCGTTGTGATCGGACGGGACTGAGTTTGCGCTTCACGTCGTCTTTGCGCAATATGTATTGTTGGAAGTGTTGCGAAGGTAATATCTGATCGCGACCGCAGTGCGCGTCAGGCCCTGATCTACGGGAGCGTTTGACAGATGTGTAGCTCGGAAATCTACTGTCGGTCGTGATGGATCTGAATTTTTATTCGGATTTATCGGACGGAACCGGGCGGTCCGATGACCCGGAGTTTCTGGACGCTCAGGCGTTTAACGGGTTCGACGCCGTTCAGAAGGTGACAGGAACGCACAACACCATTGCGCGCGACTGAAATGTGTTGATATTCAAATGTCAGATACGGTAACCGGACAGTATCGGATGATTATGTGTATGTTGCAAACTGCACTTGTGAGTGAAGATTGTGTAGTGCCTCATGTGATTGTGTGTTTGTGTCGATCAGTTCCCGGGAGGCGGTGAGAACTACCTGACCATCAGCGGAGAGGGTCATCACTTTCTCTCATCAGCAGAGGTAACACACACACACACACACACACACACACACACACACACTGTTCGTGATATGACTCTAATGTGGTCCTAACACGTGGATGTCCCCATAGCCGTTTCACACACCCAACCTGGGCGATGAGGAGTTTGAGATCCCGCCCATATCTCTGGACCCCGACTCTTCGCTGGGCGTTTCTCACTTCGGAGAGCTGGGTGATGCTGGTCCATCGTCCGGCGTGGCGGGGAACGCCGTGGTCGGCGGGAACGATCCTTCTTTCGCCTCCACATTTGTGAACGCGCCCTCGCAGGGCCTGGAGCATCTCGGTCTGATGAGTCAGCAGGGGGCCGGACCCATGCTCGGATCCACCCTGGGAATGGTACCACTTCAGTCAGACTCCATACGACAATCCCCGCAGTGTTAGATTTGGCTTTTGATGTGGTGTTCTCTCTCCGCAGGATCTCAGCCATCCTCTTGGTTCGCAGTTCAGTAGCTCTTCGCCGATGACCATTGACGTCTCTCTGGGTGACCTGAACCACGGCCTGTTGGGGCACAACCAGCTGACCACCATCGACCAATCGGAACTGAGCGCCCAGCTCGGGTTGAGTCTAGGTGGCGGCGCCATTCTGCCGCGCACACGGTCGCCTGACCAGCTGCCGTCTGACACCGGCTCTCCGTCTGATTCGCTGCAGGACGACGACGTGGACGATTTCAGACAAGTGGGTGTCGTTTGCTTTTGCTACTGTTGTTGGCAGTGCCCCTTAAATGTGTGGTGTGACGTTTCCGCCTTGTCTCCCCTCTGTTTCCCCCCCATCCGGCTCAGAAGAGCTTGCTGGTGGATTCGCCCATCTCTCTCTCCGTGGTCTCTCTCTCGCCCTCTCGGTCGGATCCGCCTGTGGCTCCGGCGTCCTCCGCTCCTCTGAGGAAAGGTGCGGGAGGAGGCGGGAAAAAGGGCAAGAAGAAGAAAGACCCGAACGAGCCGCAGAAGCCGGTGTCGGCGTACGCGCTGTTCTTCAGGGACACGCAGGCCGCCATCAAGGGGCAGAATCCCAACGCCACATTCGGAGAGGTGTCGAAGATCGTCGCCTCCATGTGGGATAGTTTGGGGGAGGAGCAGAAACAGGTAGACGCACCCTTCATGAAGAACGACATGCTCTGGACGAGATGCCGCCGAGGTCTTGATTTTGTTTGCTTGAACTTCTTCAGGTGTACAAGAGGAAGACAGAAGCCGCCAAGAGGGAATATCTGAAAACGCTGGCAGCTTATAAAGCCGGTCAGATGTCAAAGGTCAGTGCTGCTCGTGCATGTGTGTGAGGTCAGACGGACACCTGAAGTGCATTCTGGGACATCATGCGTCACAGTTCAGAAAACGTTGCAATTCGTCGTATCCAGAATAAAAGTTTGTCTGTAGCCGTTCACTGTGTACATTCGTTTTGTATTTATAAACACACAAAAAAAAATGTGTATATTTAGTAAAAATGGACAAATGTAGTTATATACTTATAAATATATACGTGTTTATATATACAAAATAAATATGCACGGCGCACAGACATACCGGTCAAACGTTTAGGATCGCTTGAAATAAATGTTTCATGTATTCTAAAAAATGTCCTATATCAACCTTGATTAGAATTGATTTAAGAATAGAGATGAAACGGCTTAATTAATTAATTTAAATAAAAATAAATAACTACATAAATTATTATTATTAACTGACCAAAGTATACAAATGCGAGATGGAGAGATTAAAGCACACATTTTAAAGTTAGACTTATAATTTTAAGGTCATTTCCACTACTGAATATATTACACAGTTGTTAGTTGAATTACATCAGAAGTAACTGTAATTAAATTACAGAAAGAAATCAGAGTAATCCCTTACTTTACTTTTTTAAGGGGAAATAATTAAATTACAGTAACTAATTACTTGGTAACTAGTTACACCCAACACTGGTCATGAAACTTATTTTCGCCTACTATTTAGTATGGGAGTAGGCGATTTCAGATGCACGGTTAGTTCATTTATTTAGTCACAACATTACTCCCGAAGCTACATTTGTGTTTTTCATGGTTTTGATGGGTATAATATTATTAAAAATATGAATAAGGAGTGATCCTACACTTTTGAACGCTAGTGTATATTATGTGTAAACAAACTTTTATTCTGGATGCAAATGATCATTGAACAGCCCAATTATATATCTACTATCACATTAGTACATTAGTGATAACCACTGCGTAAATAAGTATCTTGAGGATTTTATTTGGAAATGTATGTTTATTTGGTTTTATTTATAAAAAAAATGAAACACCGCTCTTGCTGTGATCACAGCCATAGATGAAAGGAAAGAACAAAGTCATGGTTTACAGTTTGGAACTCTTCGTTTAATGCGACTAGTGCAAAAGTGAAACGGAATATCTAATGCTGTGTTCACACCAAATGCGAATAGAGTGTTTGGCGCGAGTAAATTACATACACAGTCAATGGCAGGCGGTGCGAATGACACGAATCGGGCAGCGCATTTGAGGCATTCTTCCGCGCATGTTGAAAATGTTCAACCCGAACTATGAATTGGCGCAAAGTGTTTTCACTTCACTCACGCGAAAATAACAAACATTTCCAGCATGTAATACAGAGCGTGGAACGCGATTTCTCACGTTTGGTGCGAACGCTGTATAACACAAAGAATTTCAGTGATTTTATTAATCAAGGGTAATGATGTTCTTATGGCGATAATGACGATCACCACATGAATGTAAGAGATTATTATGAATATGAATTGTTTGTTATAAATATGAACTGGTCATCCAAACCTCCTCGGTGTGAGCTGATGTCATTGTTTTTGTTTACAGCAGGCAACTATTGAAGTGTTAGATGCTGCACCTCCATCTCCTCCCGCAGCCCCCGAACCCACGCTGACCCCGACCCCGACGCGCTCATCTCGCATCCCACAGTTCGCCCCGGACAACAACACCATCACCAACATCTGCACGTCCAACATCATCATAGACCTGCCGCAGGTCACCACACGCTCGCGCACGGGGGCGCACAAACCCGCCGCAACGTCCTCTGCCCCGTCCATTGTTACTAAAATAGTTGTTCCCAAACAGGCGCAGTCCTCGCCTCCGACCGCTCGCCAACCTCCCCCCCTCCAACAGATGCAGAACACCCCCCCACCCCCTCGTCTACAGCAGATGGTACATTCCCAGGCCCCGCCCCCTCTCCAGGCTAAACCGCGCGGGAGTGCCTGCACGGGACAAGTGACCGCAGCGGCGCCCCCACCACCTCCTCTGAAAATCAAGATAGTCCCCGCCCTCGTGCAGGCGGATGTGAGCACACCCATCATAGTGACCACTCCTAATGCCACACTGACTGCAGGGGAGGAGCCCCGGCCCACCGCCATCGTGGCGGCTTTGTCACCGTCGGCAACAGAGCAGGCGGGTGAAGAAGGGGTGAGTTCAAAAGTTTTGTCAACACTTGATGGGATTACTGCCTCCTGATGTGTTCTGATTTACTTCAGAAGATTCAGATTTTACTCATTCGCTGGATTAATATGATGGGGAAGAGTTATTGGTGAGGTCATGTGACAGTGCATGCGCGTGTTTGTTTTTCAGATGGAGGTGGAGTTGAACGTTTCTCCAGGTCCAGACGCGAGTCCATCAGATGCTCCCAGTGTGTGCATCCGTGCCGGCTGTAACAACCCCCCCATCCACAGTAAAGATTGGGACAGAGAGTACTGCAGTAATGAGTGTGTGGCCACGCATTGCAGGTACACACACACACACACTAAGAGTGTACATAAATAAAAATCATCATTAATCTGAGTTTTAGCTCAGTAAGCTCAGTGACAAGATGATGGCTGAGGCCTTTCTGTCAAAGAACACGGAGTATAACCTTCCCATTTATGTATATTTTCGTTTTGTATTTCTCTTTTATTCGTTTCTCATTCATGCCATTGTTATTTTTTGCAGTTTTGTGTGTTTTTATTAAGAAAGATATTGAACCCAGCGTTAATTCAAGCAATTGCTCTTTGCAAATATCGCTGAAAGTAAAATGCTTCATGTGCACGGCCGCATCTTCACCTCCCGGTGTCACCGGTACTACCAGTGTTTTTTACGCGTCTATTAAAGAGTAAATATTTTGGGATTTTTAAGGTACTACTTTGGTTCATGGAGCGTCCAACAACAAGTTTACGTATAGTCCTGCTCACCATTATTGGCACCCTTAGTAAATATGAGCAAAGAAGTCTTTACAAATAAATCTGCATTGTTTCTCCTTTTGATCTTTTATTTTAAAAATATACAATATTCCAACATTTCATTACAGTAAAACAATTTGAAGTGGGGGAATATCACATTGAGAATTTTTTTTCTTACACACCCAGGCCACAATTATTGGTACCCTAAAAATTCTAATGAGTAAAATACCTCCCAAGTATATTCTCATTGATATTTACATTTTCTTAGCACACCAAGCAGATGTTGTCCAGTTATGACTTCTTGTTGCACAGGATAAAAAATATTAGTAACACAAAGCCTAAACTCCATTAATCATTTATAGCACATGTTGTTTGGGACACTGTTCAAGAAACAAATTTATTGCTCTTATGCAAAAATAAACTGCACCATATTAATCTGCCATACTGGAACTTCTACCAGGACTGGGGTCTACGGCCATATGGAATGAAAAAGTTTTTTTGGCAGCAATAACACAAAATAGGTTCGGTGCACACAGGGATGAAAGAATCACCCATGTCCACAGTTAAATATGTCACCAGATCTTCATTGTTGTGGACCTACTTTTATACCAGAGGTTCTGGACATATTGTTCGGATACATGTCATCATGTTTTATATCAAATACCAACAAGTAAAAAAATAAAAACCTCATTTGCTCTTCTAGAAATCTTCTAATGGGTCGTGGTTAGATCGTCCATCAGCACATTGGTTCAAAATAAACATTAACATCAATAAGAATTGGGTCACTGAACACAAAATCAAGATCCGGTCATTGCCATTACAGTTCCCTGACCCAAACCCTATAGAAAATGAGTGATATGAACTGAAGAAGAGGAAGGACCCACGTTTGAAGGGTCTGGAGAATTTCTTTCAAGATCAGAGGAGAAACAATGAAGATTTATTTGTACAGCCTTCTTTGCTCATATTTATCAAGGGTGCCAATAATGTTGAGCAGGACTGTACATACACACTTTAAAAACACTTTCACTCACTGCTTGACTGATTCTCAAATGATTCGTTCGGTGATTCATTTACATTACATTTAGTCATTTAGCAGATGCTTTTATCCAAAGCGACTTACAGGTGGGGTAAACAATGGAAGCAATTAGGACAGCATAAGTACAACAAAAGCATAAGTGCAATCAAATATGAAGACTGGTCTCATATAACCTAACACAGTATACAGAACTAAGTTAGACTATTTATATTTTTTATAAAGAGTAGAGAAGAAATACAGGTCAGAACTAATTCATCCGTCTATTCCCCTCCTCAGTCAGCCCACTCTCATCTGGGGCCGGAATGACATGACATTGACTGACATGTTTTTTCTTATATTCAAATTTAAGAAAAAAGTTAGGAATGTTACGTATTTCCCACAAGAAAGTTTTTAAGACTATATTTAAAAATGTTCTCAAGATCGATCTCAGGATAAATGAAGAAGAAACCAAATTCTCGAAACAAAAGCGGTCGTAAATATCATCTTAAAATTACAACAGCCTCACGGTTGTCTTAAATCTCAAAAGGTAAGATGTTTAAAACATATATTTTGGTTGTTTCACACGCCAGAATTATTCATTTGACGTTTACTTGCCATTTAAGGAATATTTATTTTGATATAATAATGATATGATAATAATGATCCCTTTCTGGGACAAAGTGACTCGAAACGGAGAGAGTCACAAGTATTATGCCGTAGTAACACAGTTTTTTCTTGATGTATTTTAATATGTATATTGCTAACATATTAGCTAACACGTGGTGGTAAATGCCGTTTAGGCTAATGCTAATCCAGTTTATTTATATATATATATATATATATATATATATGCTATATAAGTATGCGATGTGCTTGTTACATACATAAAGTTTATTAGATAAACATCTACAGTTACCACATGAGCAAGCGAGTGTAACCATATATATTATTCTTACGAAATAACGGATGATGTTATGAAAATATTTGAGATTGTTTTAAGAAATGTTTGAGAATCACTATCACAAACATTCTTAAGAACCATCTTAGATTTTGTCTTAAGAACAGTTTTTGCAAGGAAATGACTCATTTGAGCCGATTCATTTTGTTGAAATAACTTATGATGTCAAACACTGAACTCAGGAGACTCACTGACTGAACCCATCAAATCAATCACTGAAAACACCTCAGAACACAATGGTGCTTGGACCATTAAACAAGAGTGATTAGTAAGATTTAGTATTTAAACTTTATTTATGACAATGTGTAGGAAATGTATAGTTCTGAGCTACTTTTGAGTAGGGATGTAATGATTTACCATGAGCCCGTTAAAACCTAATTTAAATATGTGACGATTCAAGTCGGTTGAAATGTTAAACCATCGCGATACATGTTTGGAACAGCAGGGCTCGCTGTGTTTACTGCAAACTCGCTTGACAGAGATCTCCGCTTAGTAATGGGCGATATAAACGATATGCGATATAAACGATACAAAATTGGCCTACGATAGAGATTTTAATTCTATTGCACTATCGCGATAATGCATGTTGATGACGCAATCTACCCGCGAAATTTAGAGCCACGAGCTGCAGCCGGCTGCAACGAATCATTATATTCGTCATCTTGAATAAACATGGCTGAAAGCGTCAGCGAAACAGAGGAGCTCGTGAATAAGGCCGGTGCAACATCTATTATTTGGACTTGGTTTGAATTTAAGCCGTCCGACGAGCACCAGAAAAATATACTCTGAGTGTTTGGGGCAAAAGTTCCAGCTAAGAGCGGTAACACGACTAATCTGTTCTACGATGATAGATTCACGCTTCATTTAAGAAAAACGTCTAAGATACGTGCAGCTATTTGACTGAGTTTATTATAGGAGAGTGCGCGGGCGCCCACGCGCACATACCCGCAAGCCGCTCCACTTTCCTCGTCTCGCGCATGCATTTCACTATCAAGTTATTAATCGCTATAACGCACACTCGCTGTGTTTGGCTACTTACCGGTGGCGAAATTGTGTCAGTAATTGAGCAACTGGATGTCGGTGAGTCAGTATGGCACAGTGCCGCTCTCTCCAGTGATGCTCCACAAAGACCGCAGCGAGCGCGCCGAGAAAAGTCACATCGCAAATGAAGAGATTTCAATGAAAAAAGTCCAAACGAACCCAGTCTTCGCTTCTAGAAAAGGTCTCATCGGAGAAGTGAAATTCACGCGGTAACGTTTAAAATATCCATGTGGGGAATGGGTTTGTCGAGCTAGCTTTGGGGCTAGCAACAACCAGCCAGCTGTTCGCGCGGCGTTCCTGTATAAACTTACTTTTATTTAGCACTTTATAATGTTTTCATTTGAAGTATATTTGCACTACACTTGGAAGAATTTTCTTTATTTAAAATAGCCATGCCTAATAGTGGAAGTATATCCCTAATTCACAGTGTCTGTTCCTTTATTAACAAGACACCAGTTTTAATTTCATTAGGAGAACAAAATGTTTAAAACCAAATGCGTTACCTCGGCTGCAGGTTTGAAATATGTTTTTATTTAAAGTATCTGTGCATTTACACAAAATAATTTTCTTTGCCTAATTAATACTGGAAGTATTTTCAGTACAGTGTGTGTTCCTTGACTAAAAAGACACCAGTTTTTCTGTTCTCTGCAATTTGGGAGGCATTTAAGAACCATGGACTTAAACTAAGTATAGTGACTTTTAGAAGGAAATACTTTTATATTCATCTGCAACATTTTGTTGTATAGTTACAGTTTTGCTTTTGCACAATAAATGTTCTCAAAACGACATACGTTTCTTTATTTCTTAAAAAATATATACATTAAGCAGTTTGGCTTTCCTAAGGGTCTGTGTAAGCTGATCTGAAATGGTTCCATTATAATTTATATATCGCAATATATATCGTTATCACAAGAGGCTGCAATGTATATCGCAATATGGATTTTAGGCCATATCGCCCATCCCTATATCAGCTTATGCCAGCAAACGTGGATATGCTGATAACAGCATAAAAAAGAAAAGCACAAAGACTGTGCTCTTTCTATCACAAATAAATTGTCTCTTTAATATAATCTCAGTCTTTGTTCAGATTAAAGAGAATTCACTTATTTCATTTGTAATGCATATTCATTTTATTTAATTTTGGATTAAATTGTATTAAATAATGTTTGTTTGTTATTTGACATTAAATATATTTTTTAATTCAAAAAGAAATGTGCAGAAATAATAAAAGGGCACTTGTTCATTTCTAATTTGTAAACTCATTTATTGTAAAAAGGAATCGTGATTCGTGAAAATCGTATTGTGAGATAATTATCGTGAATCGCATCGTGAGTCGAGTCAATCGTTACATCCCTACTTTTGAGTTTTGAGCTAGCTAATTTTATTTTATGCAGTAATAAAATTACAACTTTTTGCAAAGAGGGCAATAAAGGAGGATTGATTTTTGTCATATATATATATATAACTTGTAAACTAAATAATAAAAACTGTAAAAAATTCAACGTTTCTTTGCATTCATTTTAGATTTATTGGGCTCGGAAGTGTAAAACCTCAAATATGAAGCGTTCTATAGCCGACTATTTTAAAAGACAGAGCGACAAAATAACAGAATGATTCATCAACTGAGGTCGTTACACAAGCTCATTATGATTACTATTAAAAAGGGTGCGACTAAATTGTAAGTTGGTGCGAGCAACTGAGATAGTGGGTCGCACACGTGTCACCAGTGGGGAAAATGAGTCTTGAGTCCATTCTGATTTCATCTAGTCTTAAAAGATCACAATTTCAGTAGTAAAAGCATTGAGATGTTCTGTGTTTGTTTATGAGTTCCCATAGCACGCTGTATTTCCAGGAACAAATGAGTCATTCTTCATAATAACATTCTTCTTTTTTAGCTGATGTCACAGATTTTTCTGCTTCCATAAATGAACCGGTTGAATGTTCTGTACCGGAGTCAAACAGGATGTAGTTTTCCTGCCGTGCTTCAGTCTTTTCCTCATATCAGTGTTTGTTTGTTTGTTTTCATCTGCAGGGATGTGTTCATGGCCTGGTGCGCCATCAGAGGACAAAACTCCACCACTGTGACATAAACACGTGACAGACAGACAGAACCACACCGTAACCTGGAGGGAAACTTCAACAACTTCAGATGGACTAACGTCAGGTTGATGACAACACGACGTCATCTGAAGCATCGTCGAGCGTCTTAAAAACTCTTATACTGAGAAAGGCGAACAGGGATTTCCATGCGAGTTTACGCTGAAAAACATCTGAAAGGCTCATGGTTTATAATGAGGTAAACTGTGAATGGGATCTGCAGTGTCGGTGTGTTTCACTGGATCATTAAAAGGTACACAAACATCAACATGAGACGTGCATTACAACCAAGGCTGGGTGATATACCTCCAATGGAGTTTTTCCATGATGCTCCATTGTTCGTTCTTGACGGAGATTAAATCATCATGGACTCCCATTGCCGTCTTCAGGACATTGAGATTTTATACAGTTATGTCAAAATCATTTCATGATATTCTAGCATTTTATGTCTTCAGCACATCATCTAATATTTGATATATTGCCCAGTCTTAATTACAACAAACTCAAGAGCAGAAACACAAGCGCGCGCGTGTGTACACTTGATGCTTCATTAAAGCGCTCCACGCACTATGTCCGCCATCTTTGAACAGTCCACAGACTTCACTCACAGTTGACCTTTGGTTTTATCATGTGTTAGTGTAGCAGGTATAATGTTTCAGTTTACACGACAATAAACAGGTTTTCATAATCATACAGAGCAGACAGCTTGATCTTGAGTGTTAACCGACCGGTGTTGTGAGGTCCCCTCTCGAATTGAGTCCCCTTTAGGACCCCGAGTGATTCTATTGGCTGAAAGAATGTCTATTTGGGTACTCTTTTAGCGCCTGATTCAAATTCTTACAAAATAACATGATGAGGCATGTCACTAGAACTTTGCTAAAATTATCATTAACGTCTTTTACATTAAGTGTTTGCTATGCTAGTGTGTATATGAGGCTTAGGGTTGTCAACGCACCCGTATTAGCCGGGACATCCCATATTTGTTTTGTCCCGACTTCGCATGTGCTTTTTATTGTCTGCTCCGCTGATCTAACCAGTGATTGAAGCAGCGATCACGACACTTGAGAATGATATTGTTTCTGAAAACAAAAACAGAAAATATGTAAATGAGAACGGGTTTATTGCGCAAAATATTGTATTAAAATATTATAATACTTTAGAGTTCTGTATGTAGGCCTAACCATTTAGAGATTAAACGCAAATACGATGCGATGACGTCATCAATATGCTAATTAGCACTAATGCACAGATCAGATGTGGTCCCGTATTTCAAAGTCACAAAGTTGGCGACCCCAATGACGCTATAGGTAGTGAAATCAAACAAATCTCGTTCTAACCTTTTTAGTGGGCTTACATATCAACTAGCATAGCATAGAACTACGTGGTTAGCTAGCGCTTTCGAAACAAAGCTAGCCAAAGCACTAACCAAATTTTTGTACTAGCCGGGGTCCTAAAGGGGACTGTTGTCAAACGGGGGACTCGATACCTCATGACACCTGCTCACACCATTCCAATATGGCGGACGACCTATGTATAGCAGCCCACAGAAACAGATGCTAATGCTAATTTATGTTTCTAATTTATATCTGTGCGTGCTTGTGTGTGTGCGCGAGTGGGTGGGCGAATGTTACATTAACTAATAATATAAAGACTGTTTCAAAAGAAAAAGATCATTTTTCGTGTCTGATTTGTTATAGTTTACTTAAGGGTTTGATCAGGGCTTCCAGAAATGAATCATGGTGACTATAGGTTCTGACAAAATACTTTTACAAAAACGTCACGTTTCTGACGCTGTGCGTGACATTATGCATTATCTTGCAAAAGCGTTACGTTAGAATACAACTTGTTCAGAAAATACTGTTGACGCTGTGGCATGTGAATAACCGTGAAAAACAGATTTTGACTTTGATTAACTGCCTGTTAATATATGACATTATGTATATTTGCTTTTCTCATTTCCTGTTGTTTTTGGAATGTATGCGTTTTGTTATTATTAAGATGAGCTGAGATGTGTGAGAAGAGTGAAAGATACAAACACAAACCAATGTAAATGAGGGTCTTCTGTGTCCTTCATTAGTGGAAACAACACAAATAATGATGCAACTTTTTATGGTTCCTTATGAAAATTTACCATGGTTTTACTACACTTAAAATTGAAAAACATGGTTACTCTAGCAAAACAATGGTTATCACTAATTAACCGTGGTTTGGAGAAAAAAAAACTAGTAAATGATGGTAACTGTTGTAAAACAATGGGTTTGCCCCAAGTAATCAGTGGTTACTACAATTGTACCACAAAAAAACATGGTTGATTTTCGTGTGGGGTGTAAATGAAGAGTTTGGCTCTAAAATGAGATAACTCTGTTTTTCATGTTCTTATATTTATTGTGTTTTAGTTAGTTGTATTCTTTGAGTTGTTATGGCTTAAATCAAAACAAACCAACTGCAGTATGATTATTAATTAGAATGCACAATAAAAAAAAACGATTTCTCATTTTGTAAGCAAACTCTTCATATTTAGATCTTTTAATGTTAGCTTGTGTTTTGTCTTGAATCATGCAGAAAAGCTTTGGTCTTAACTTCACTCTTTGCTATATTAGCAAATGTGCACATTTTGATGAATAACAGATTAAATGCAACAACAAATAGCTTGTGTTCTGTCTTCATTCTGCATATGTATATTTTTAGGTCTGATTTAATGGAACACAACACTTTTTTGGGAATTAGGCTCATTGTCAAACTCCCACAGAGTTAATACTTTGAGTTTTACTGTTGTCTGTTCAGCTCATTTTAGCACTGTTAGCATAGCTTAGCATAGATCGTTGAATCCAATTAGACCAGTAGCATCGCGTTCAAAAATGATCGAAGAGTTTCGATATTTTTCCGATTTTAAACATGACTCTTCTGTACTTATAATAGTTCCTGATCATATCGGCAAAGAAAACCGCAACTTTTAGTTTTCCGCCCGTCTTGGCACACGATATAAGTACAGAAGAGTCGAGTTTTAAATAGGAAACATATCGAAACTCTTTGGTCATATTACAAACTGCATATAGTTACATCATCTCGGCGGTAAGTTATAATGATTATATTTCAATATTACATTGTCAGATACAATGTTCATAAACTTTTATGTTTGAAACAGATTCCGAAACGGTTAAACTCAACTTATTAACTCTGGGGGAGTTAGAAAATGAGCCTAATTCCATAAAAGTGGAGTGTTCGTTTAATAACACATGATGATGAATGACCCTTCTGAACACTTATGAGACTCATGTTATTAATGAATGAGCCCTAATCCACAACATCTGTCGACGTTACTTTCTTTTAATGTAGACCAATCCTTCATATTGTTCGTGTTTTACACTGTGATCTTTACTGTATTTATCATTAGTTTATGAATCTTAGTGTCAATATACAATTTCATTGTTCTGTTATTTTCTCTTTTATTGGATTTGATTGATGTTGTATGTTTGATAAATAAACAGTGACAATCGACATTATTTGTATGTCTGTAGTCACAGATTGTGATTGTTAGACATAAAAGCCTCAAACAATACGAGACTGATAAAAGTTCCCTTAAAATCATTTAGTCACAAATCATTTAAAACAAGACGCTTCACTTGTGCGCGCGCGCTGTCACCCACGTGTTCCGACACAGTTGCGCGCTTTCAAATGACACGAGATGGCGGGAAAAAGCCATGAGCGCTGTGTGACGTAAGCATCGAGGCGGGAAAAAGACCCCTCACGTGGGATTTTATTCGGCGGAAGTTGCGTGACGTATCCGTCGGGGCGGGAACTTATGCGTGGGAGCGAAACGCAAGCAAACAAAGGCTATAATAGACTTCTAAACAAACAAATCAATCAATAAATATTATTTATGGTTAGTAAACGGATATCACACATCTTTGACATCAGTTCAGCGAGGCGTTCACGAGACACGCCCGTCAAATCAAATATCATAAATCAAAGACAACAATAACGATTCGTTCTTCAGTAAGACGCACTTTTAAAATGGCATCATAAATAAAGCATAATAACCTTCGACAAATGCACATCATTTATAAGAAATGAAAAAAACATGAGTACATAAATTAACATAAGAGTATAAACAAATACGATAAAAAACTAATAAATGAAATATATGAACGTTTTATAGGCGAGAAGTACAATGTGAAGTAGATGGGAGGGGCTTAATATCAGACATGCGTGTTTTCAACATGATATATTCGCGCATTACGTTCTGCATCGGACTACACAGCGCGTACACTAAACAACACATTTTATCAGAAATATTTGTGTTTTTATCAAGACAACTTTAATACAAACACGTGTATATTGAGCTATTTTTTGGATTGAGTTTGTTGTTGTATCAAACGTGCAGAGAGTGTGTGTGCGCGCGCGCGTCTGCTCCTTTAACAGTGTGATTGTATGCGAGTGTGTGTGTGTGTGAGTGTGTGTTGATGTGATATTATGGCGGTGAATCTGGATAAAGACGCCTTTTACCGCCGCATCAAGCGATTCTACGGCAACTGGAAGGTACGGAGCTCTCGTTCTGTGTCATGAACACCACGAACATGTGTTATATGTCATAGAAACTCTTACACGAGCAGGTATTATGTGTTTATATGAGATGCTGAGGAGAATCAAACACATGCACACTTCAGGCCTCGTTTCCATACAGCCGTTAAATAAACACCCGATTTAACGACTTCGCGTTTATTTGACAGCTCGAGTTGTGATTCGCTCGATATTTTAATCTTACGTGTGATGTTCGCGGTGATTTTAATAACGTCATGTGAGATTAGCATCGGCGGCTAACCTGCGTTAGCATGTTAGCGCGAGCGGCTTTCTCGCCGTCTCATCGATCATCATTGAGCGTTTTCTCGTCAGGAAACTAAAGAGACTTTCGCGTCTAGTTGTGTGTTTTACGGTTGTTGTCTCGTAAGTTTGATGTGAGTGTGTGCGCTAGCTCACATGAAGTAGTTTTAAAAGGCGTGTAACGTTACTTAAAAAGTTAAGGCGTTAATTCGCAGGGCTGAGGAGAATATTGCCTTGAAAGGGATTTATCGTTAACATGAAGACTTATTTGAGATGAATACTCTGTTATACAGCCTGTATGTGTATGTAGTTGTTAGTTATTAACTGTTGCTCGTTAACTGTTATGATGACCATATAGAAAACCTAAACTTTTTACCGTAAACATGCATGAGAACATTTCCCACGCTGTTGTATGTAACGTTACTTCAGTAAGTTGTTGCATATTCAACACTTTATTAATGTATACTACACTATTCCGTCCTATAAACTGTAGTGAGCTTTCATATTTAATGTAGTATGGTTCAAAACCAGGAATTTTCTACAGTTTGCTGTAAGACACTTCATCTAGCTTACGTCTATTTGACGTCTGCATTTAGTTTGCTCACCTGCATTACGTCTCGGAGACGTCTTTACGTCTGTAAAACATCTCCTAAAGATCAGGGCCCCTATTCTTAAAGCTTCTAAGAATCCTCTAAGGAAGCCCTTAATTTACATAAAAAACTTCTACTTGGGAGTCTTATCTTAAAAGTGATTCAGGACCAATCTGAGAGCAACTCTGAGCAAGGAAAAGACCAAAACTTTTTTCTTAGTGAGGAGGATCTAATAGGATCGGTCATAAACTGTGCAATCTAATGTGTTGTGTCTCATTAACTCGCTGTCATTCAATTTAATTTAATGTTACAGCGCGTTTAAAATTTGCATTGCATCAGCTTTAAAAGAAAACCAAAATAAACAAAAGTTGGTCACACACAAATAAAAATATCTGATAAACCTTTAAAGTTATATTGAAATTGTCATGCATTGCAACACATTTCTTCTCACTTTTCGTGTTTTGTCAATTTCTTTGCTGCCAAGTAAACTCTTCAGTCTCTTAAAAGTCCTCCTCACTACTCCTAACATAACTTAAGAACTCTTTCAAGGGTTAGGATGTTTTATGAATGACTTTTTTCTTTAATAGGATCTTTTGGAAACGCCCCTATTTCTAAGAATTTTCTTAGAATTTTGTCACTAGGAGCAACTCTTTGCGCTAAGATTTTTCATGAATACTGGCCCTGGAGATCTGTAACGTATCTGCTGTGTAAAAACATCTGGTACATCCTAGAAAGAGCTGTTGTACATCCATTCTAAATCACAAACATCTTATATATGTCTATATAACGTCTGACATATGTCTCCGAGATGCATTGCAGATGTTAATGCAGACGTCTGCCAAATTTATGTGTGCCAACATATCAGATTGACAATGACGCTGTGTGTTTTTCGCAGAAAGGCGAAGATGAGTTTGGGAAGGTGGATGCTATCGTGGTGTCTGTGGGCGTTGATGAAGAAATCGTCTACGCCAAATCCACAGCCCTTCAGGTGAACGACATTCATCAGCAAGATCACGTCACAGAGCGTGTTTAACTCTCCACACGTGATGCATGTGTCGTTGTTTGTTCCCACAGACGTGGCTGTTTGGATACGAGCTCACAGACACTATAATGGTCTTCTGCGAGACGAAGGTCATGTTCTTGGCCAGTAAGAAGAAAGTCGAGTTCCTCAAGCAGGTGGTGGTCACCAAAGGCAACGAGAACGCCAACGGAGTTCCTCCCATCACGCTGCTTGTCAGGGAGAAGGTACTGCCTTGTTTTACTGTATATGTGTTTTGCTTAGCAACGGTAAATGTGAAGTTCTGATGCTGTTGTAAGGGGAGGAGTATCTGTGCGCTCCCAGGATTGTTTTGATGAGTCGTGGATAGTGTTTGGTTTAACAAAATCGTGTGAACGTGGTGCACTTTTGTTTCCATCTTTCACCCTGACAGAGCGAGAGCAACAAGGCAAACTTTGAGAAGATGATGGAAGCCATCCGTGGCAGTAAAGAAGGCAAGACTGTGGGCGTGTTCATCAAGGATAAGTTCCCTGGAGAATACATGAAGAGCTGGAGCGACATGATCACTGCCGACGGTCTGGAGCGGGTCAGTGACGCGTCAATCACTTCAAGTATCTTTTAGGAATGAGCCACAATGTTTGTGAAACACTTTTTGTCCAGTTTTATTTAATCTTAATCTCGAAAAAAATCTAAATATCAGATTAATTTTCGTAGGGAAAATAACTTTAAATCACAACCTGTTGACATATATTTACTCGGACTTCAAAATGAGGTTTTTTTTAGCTTTTCAAGCACATCAAGGAAATGATAGAAAACATAAAATGTAGATCTGCACAATTCTGGATAAATTGAGAATCACGATTCGTTTGCTTCAAATAGACCTTACAATTCTCAATGACGAATTAAAGTAATAAAACATTTACTAGAGGTTCTGACCCCCAAACTGTTTATTTAGGACAGAAAATGATTACATATTTCACGGTTGGCCTACAGTAACTATAGTACGAAAATTTCTACAATGAATACCAGCATTGGTAATCAATAGTGGTTAAAGTCCCAGTGAAATTAAAAATTACAATTCTTATCATGAAATATTGCTGTTTTCATAGTAAATAGTTTATTATTGTGGGTCGTTCTCTTTTTAAAATTCATGTGCCCCCATAATCTTCAATTCAAATCTGAAAAAGCACTTCCGCCCTGAAATGACATAATAAGACGACTTGGGCGGAGCATCTGTTAACTCCTCCCCTTCAACTGTCAGTCTGCTGCCAGCTTCATTTCAAAATCAATTCAAAAGCTGTTTTTATAGTTCTAATCAATTCGCAGTGAAAGATGCAAGCCACGCCCACAACTTTTCTACTTTGAAATTACTTTTCAAAAACTTAAAAACAATCGCAACTTCCGGTTCACAAGTACTTTTAAGATTTACTTCGAAGGCAAAAGTTAAACTTTTTAAAAAGTATTAATAATTTACTTGAATATGAAATATGTCTACAGTAAAGGAAATTCATAAGGTGAGACTTGCAGTTAACAGTCTTTAGAAAGATTGATCAATTTGGCTGACATCTACAGACTGTCTTTAAAGAAATACACAATCGATAAACAGACTGGGAGCTTGTAAACTCGTGTCTCATGCGTTTATCCCCAGGACTTCTGTGATGAATTGAGACAGAAATAATGATAGTGTTAGGGCTTATCGCGATTTACGATAATTATACACGTCTAAATCTATTCTGTGTTTTATGCACAGCTCTTCTGTGAACTACGGCTGATGATCAGTAGGAAGTGCTGCTCGATCTAAAATCACGACGAGATTGAGTCATTTATAACGTGTGTTTGAGAAAGCAACACTCGTCTATCATCATTACAATAAATCAACTTTATTATCATGAAAATTCCCAAAAAGGTTTGAAGAACAGCGATGGAATTTGACCACAGGCATTTCCTGGAACTAATTGTTTTTCTTCTGTTGCCCATATTCTGAGTTTCCTCTGGCTTTGGGATGTGGCAGCATTTAACCGAAATTTATTGAGAAACTTCGAGCAGAAGAATCGCATGATGTATTGCCCAGCCCTAGATAGGGTGTGTTGGATACCTAATGATGATAATAGACACACGAGAATCGTTGATTTTCATCATTGAGATCATGTGGGTTTTTGAAACAACATCGCAATCTTGTAACAATTAAGCATTTAAAAAAAAAAGTTGACATCAACTCTACACGATTGCGTATTTACGTGTGATACGCCTGTGTTGTGTTGGTCAGGTGGATATCAGTACGGTTGTGGCGTACACTATGGCTGTGAAGGAGGACGGAGAGTTGGCGCTCATGAAGAAGGCCGCCGCCATCACCAGTGACGTCTTCACAAAGTTCTTCAAGGAGCGGGTGATGGAGATCGTGGACGCAGACGAGGTTTGTTGCCGCTTTGACAGATGGCACATGAAACCCGATAATAATAATCCAGAGACTTGATTTGACGTAAAGAGCCATGTTTCTCCACTAACCGTCCGATGTCTGTAACAGAAAATGAAACACAGTCGTCTCGCAGAATCTGTGGAGAAGGCCATCGAGGAGAGGAAGTATTTGGGCGGCGTCGACCCCTCTACGGTGGAGATGTGCTACCCACCAATCATTCAGAGCGGAGGAAACTACAGCCTCAAATTCAGTGTCGTCAGGTGAGTATTGAAGTAACCACGACGACATCCTTCAGTAGATCTGATGATGATGGTGATGATGATGTTTACTGTGAGCGGTTCTGCTTTTTCTCAGTGATAAGAATCCCATGCACTTTGGAGCCATAACTTGTGCTATGGGCATCCGTTACAAGTCCTACTGCTCGAATCTTGTGCGAACGCTCATGGTGGACCCGCCACAGGAAATGCAGGACAATTACAACTTTCTGTTAGAGGTGGAGGAGGAGCTCTTGAAAGAGCTGAAACACGGTGAGCACAATGAAGAGAGTGATTGTGTGTGTGTGAAGTGTATTTTAATGAGTGTTATGATGTGCAGGTGTGAAGCTCTGTGACGCCTACAGCACCGTCCTGGAGTTTGTCAAGAAAGAGAAACCAGAACTGGTCAACAAGCTCACCAAAAACATTGGGTACGAAAAGTTTCTCTGTCACGACGGCAACTTGTAGTTTGTCACAACATTCGTACTGGCGTGTGAATGTGTAAATTATGTTTTGGGGTGTAAAGAATCAACACAATAAATAACACGAGGCTTTGTGCTGCAGGTTCGCCATGGGGATTGAGTTCAGAGAAGGATCTCTCGTCCTGAACGCAAAAAATCAATACAAACTCAAAAGAGGTGCGTGCGATGCCTTACCTGGTTTTATCCACCTCATTTAAAGAGGAATTTACTGCAATTTATATAAGACAAATTCATCTTGCTTTTTGTTAATGATGTGCTTGATTAACCTAAAGATTATATATATCACGTTATGCAAGTACGGTAAAATGTTGCTGCATCCGAAAGCCAGAGGGCTCTCTCATGCAGAAACTCCAAATACGCAATGCAGACGAAGACCATAAAACACCTGGGTTGACTCCGAAAACGCATACTGTGACAGTACATACTAGATTTAATTAAGTATTGACCACCTATCAGCCGTTAAAACAGTATGTTCTTTATAGTATGAGCCGTAGTAGTTTGAATACATTTGGTACATGCTGCATTAAACACAGCGACCCCTGCTGTTCAAAACGTGTATTGCGGTTCAAATAACATCTCAACCCAGAAGATGGATGTGTGGCTAGTGAGGGGCTATCCCTGTTGCTCCCTCCACAAGCCTTTTCATTGGTTTGTTGCAAAGTAACCACGTCGACGCCATGGTAGACAGGAAATGGCCAATTGTGTGAAAATGTCAATAGTACTATGACATGGTATTATAGTGCATGATTCAGTATTGTCACATCCATAAAGAGACATTTTAGTCATAGATG
Organism: Triplophysa bombifrons; assembly: GCA_029783895.1. Lineage (NCBI taxonomy): Eukaryota > Metazoa > Chordata > Actinopteri > Cypriniformes > Nemacheilidae > Triplophysa > Triplophysa bombifrons. The sequence goes on along the minus strand of CM056448.1, from coordinate 40,957,950 downwards.
GTACTAATAATAAAATAAAGTAACTATTTGATGATGTGTAAAGAGGCGTTTTGGTTCAGGTTTGTGCATTTAAATTTGCAGAAATCTCCCAAAAACCCTGTCCTTTGTTTCCCATAAAGCACGTTTATTTGCCTTTTGTTGAATAGAAAACTTTTGCATAGACTGACATTTTACTGATGTAAAGACTCTATCAACAAATGCTTAGCAATATACTGACTCATTTGTTTATATTTTCCTAACAAATGTATTGTTTTTGTCACATCCATAACATTAGAATTGCCCAAATGCAGTAGTACAGTGAATCCATCACTAACTGGTTACAGGGTGTCAAACACTTCCAGTTTGAAATTTTCATTAAAATGTACATTTCTTAGCAAGACTTAACCTACCGAGTTTTAGAAGGGACTTTCTGGGGGCAGTTTTGATCCCGGTCCGTGTTCCCAGCTTCCCATAATACCTAATCACGTTGGAAAGGTCACGGAAATTTGGAGCTTAAATCAGGCCGCACCCATTAAAGCCATTATAAGGAGGAATATCCTTCATAACATGTTTACACTATAGTGAGCTTCTGTTTTAAGGATACACATTTAAATTATTCATATTTACATAAAAGTTCAGCTTCTTCAGATGTTATTATTTATGGAATTCCCTAGAGAATGACAAGTGTCAGGGCATCAACATGAGAATTGCTTGTAAATAAATTATATGCCATAATACGATTATTTCATTGACGTTTATGCCATTCTGATTTGATTGCAGTTCTTTTTCATTCTTTTCTACATTATACATCCCCCATCACTTCCCCTGGCACATAAAGCAGCAGTCTGGGTCCAAAACTCCTTGGAGATAATTGAGCTTCCCATTTCCAAAGTAACCAGAGCAGGATCTGAAGATTGTGTCACACATCTACACTCTTTGACCTGAAAAGGCACTCTTAATTCCGTGTCCTTTATTCCCTGTTTAAAACACCTGTAGACAAATAAAAGGCAGAACTCTTTCATATAAACATCTCCAGATATGTTAACCGTGATATTGCAGTAGAAACCCAATAAGCAAGATTACCTTAAGCCAAACTTTACGCTCAGGAGGCCATGTGCAATACTTCATTGGTCACTTTCAAACTGTTACACAGTTTCTGTAAAACCAGGCGTAGTGAGCCTTCTCTTAAAAAAAGTTAGTCAAATCAAATAGCAACCACATAGAAAATAAACGGGGGCGATGATGACAAGAATCTGTAAAAAGAAAAAAGAAAGAGCATCAGTTTTGAAATCAAATTTTCTTTCTCTTGTGCATATAGCAGTATGTATCTTACATTCCTGTTCTTTTACACTCTTTTATTCCCTGAAAACAATAACATCTTGCATATACTTAATCTAACCTTCTCTTAAATGTATTCACTTGAGACCTTGAATGTGCTGCGCTCTTTACTCATTGCCTGCCTGCCTTTTAAAAAAAAATTGCCAGCCTTAGCCGGTGTTTTTTACATTTTCACCCAACTTTAATGGCTCACAGTAAATTTTCTGTAAAGAATATTTGGACAAACAACAAAAGAACAGTCTCAGCTTTTAAACAAAATAAATCGTATTCTTCTATCTTCATTTGTTCATTTTTTTTTATCACTCCTTAGATGTGGGTAGGTTTCTTCAAATATATTTATATATATTTTTTCAAATAGATTAAACAGCTGAGATAATTAACGTTTTTGTCAAAGATTACACTCAGAACAATCATTAGAAACCTATAAAACATATACTTTCTAGGTTCTGGGATTCTGTACTTTTTCCCAAAGGTGTGTAATAGCACCACCTGCTGTATAACAGTACAAACACTGATTGCCGTTAAAACTAGTCTTTGGCGATGAAGCGTTTTTTTTTTAATGACGAGACTACAAATTCGCTTCACAACAAACGGAATTCGCATCATGGGAGGGGCTTCTGCCAGGCAGCTCCAGTCTTGTGTGTGTATATAGCTCAAATTGAGTAGAGCGTTTTTTATAATTTACTAGATTGTCCAACCTCCTCACTTACTTTCTTCCAAGCAAGATCCTTTTTATTCCAGTTTTGATAAAAGATTTATCGTACAGATCCGGGTATCCACATACAGCAGCGATGATTTTGTCCTCCATTGTTGTTTCGGATTTCTGACTCTGCTCGCTACGTCATAATCTCGTCACTTCTAGAGAAGGCTCCTGATTGGCTAACGCGGCATGAATTTTCGTCAAAATTCAGATTTTTCAATTCGTGCAAATCACCCGCTACGTGTATGCTGTGTCTTTCGCACCGCCTCATTTGAGCAAATTGCGCCGCAGGATGTCCTATCGCATCTTTGCATTGACTTAACATGTAAATCCGTAAGCTTTCCTGTGGCTCAGTGGTAAGAGCATTTCGTTAACAACACAAAATGTAGGTTCAATCCCAGGGGATTGCAGATACCTATATAAAAATGTATAGGATAAGGCAAAGTAAGTCGCTTTGGATAAAAGCGTCTGCTAAATGTAAATCGCTTAACGCTTCATTCACATTTGGTGTGGACACACAGTGAAAGTTAATATATTCAGAGGTTACTTCTGGGTTTGTAGCAGGAAATATCCCAGTCGCGTTGGCCTGAAAGCAGCATTTTATTTTTTTAACTACTCCTCTCCTTTCATGAACAGTTATATTTAAATAAGTAACATTAAAGATGTTGCACGTGTACTCGCCGAGTGTGAAATTGGGAAATAAAATAAACAAATCCTGCAGGAGACAACGTCGTTCTTCTTATCTTATGGCGGGTGGCGTCCAGAACATTAAGGTGCATTACCACCACCTAGAGCGCGGACCATAGTGTCAACGTCTTTACTTTGCCACAGACCAATGAAAAGGCTTGTGGGCGGAGCAACTCATGTAGGTCCTCCTTGATCTGCAGACAGTGGCTTCTCTCTCAACTGGCAAGAATCGTCACATATTATAATCGATTTTCAACCGGCTAACGGAGAGCAGTAACATCGCTATGTGTTTGACAACTGTTTTGTGTGCAGGAATGGTCTTCAGTGTCAGTCTGGGATTTTCTGATATGATCAACAAAGAGGGAAAGAAGGAGGAGCAGAAGAAATATGCACTCTTCATTGGAGACACGGTACAGATCAATGAGGTGAGAGAGAGGCATTATAGTTTCATTCGAGCTCTGTCTGCTGTTTCTTTTCCTTAAACTCGTGTTGTGTGTCACAGGAAGATCAAGCCACTGTTCTCACACCTGTCAAAAAGAAGATCAAAAACGTGGGAATTTTCCTTAAGGTATTTCAATCCGTCTGTATGTTCATAGGATTTTGTGCCGTTTTACATTTTCTGTTAGTGTTGAACTTAAAGGTATCGACTGTGTGCTTCTACAGAATGACGATGAAGATGATGACGAGGAGGATGAAGATAACGCAGAGGAGCTGTTGGGTAAAGGAGCCCGCGGCGCCGCCCTGCTGACAGACAGAACAAGAGTATGTGCGCTTTCCCTTTTTACATTTATAAGAAGTGCAAGTAACATCGCTCTGAATATTGTTTGCTCGCTGCCCTCTGATTGGTTAGAACGAGATGACGGCAGAGGAAAAGAGGCGGGCCCATCAGAAAGAACTGGCCAATCAGATGAACGAGGAGGCCAAGCGTCGTCTGACAGAGCAGAAGGGAGGACAGCAGATTCAGAAGTATGTCATTTCTTTTGTTGTCTTTTAAAGTGCCATTGCTAATATCTTAGGTTGTAATAGACGCCATAGCAACCGAGACGTGAAACATAACCCTGTGTCACCCTTCCCAGAGCACGCAAGTCAAACGTGTCGTATAAAAACGTGTCCCAGATGCCCCGGGAAAAGGACATCAGAGATATGAAGATCTACATCGATAAGAAATACGAGACTGTCATCATGCCCGTGTTTGGTATCGCAACACCTTTTCACATCGCAACCATCAAGGTAAGACAAATCTCTGAATCACTTTTTATTTGCCTGAGAACAAGTTTATTTTCAGTATTCATCTTCAGTTATTGATCATAAATGGCAGATATCAGTTGGCTAATTTATTGACCCGTCACTCTGGTTTGTCTTAAAAACACAACACTGAACTTCTGTGCTTGTGTCTGTGTGTGTGTGCGTGTGTGTGCGTGCGTCTGTTCGTATCTGTCTGTGCCCGTCTGCATGTGTGCGTGCCCATCTGCGTGTGTTTGTGCCCGTCTGCGTGTGTTTGTGCCCGTCTGCATGTGTGCGTGTCCGTCTGCATGTGTGCGTGTCCGTCTGCCTGTCCGTCTGCATGTGTGCGTGCCCATCTGCGTGTGTTTGTGCCCGTCTGCCTGTCCGTCTGCATGTGTGCGTGCCCATCTGCGTGTGTTTGTGCCCGTCTGCCTGTCCGTCTGCATGTGTGCGTGCCCATCTGCGTGTGTTTGTGCCCGTCTGCCTGTGTGCGTGCCCATCTGCATGTGTTTGTGCCCGTCTGCCTGTCCGTCTGCATGTGTTCGTGCCCGTCTGCCTGTCTGTATGTCCGTCTGCGTGTGTGCCTGTCCGTCTGCCTGTCCGTCTGCGTGTCTGCCCGCCCGTCTGCGTGTGTGCGTGTCCGTCTGCATGTTTGCGTGTCCGTCTGCCTGTCTGTCTGCGTGTGTCCCCCTGTGTGTGCGTCTGCATGTGCGCTTGTGTCTGTGTTGTTTGTGTGTGTGCGTGTTTGTGTGTGCGTGCAGAACATCAGTATGTCTGTTGAAGGAGACTACACGTACCTGAGGATAAACTTCTTTGTACCGGGCAGTTCGCTGGGACGTCACGAAGGAAACATCTTCCCCAATCCAGAGGCTACGTTTGTCAAAGAGATGTAAGATGAGCTCAGCTTTCAAACTGCAGGATTTACGCTTT